>VXBC01000927.1:479587-590422 GCA_013399945.1 Ploceus nigricollis | reverse complement strand
AATTTCCTTAGAAATAAGCAAGGACACTGTATCCAACTGAGAAAAAAAAAAAAAAAAAACAAAGGTAAAAGAATGAGATTGAAAGGTTCCTCACGCATTCAAGAATTGTTTCTTTGTCTGCATAGGAGCATAATAACCTCACTCTTTTGGAAGCAGAAGAGGGTAATGAATGTGGCCTCAATGTCCACAATGTTCTATGGTAGCTTTCTAAGTTTAATTTGAGGCAATTCCTGTACCTCAATTTCCCAACATGTAAACTGTAGCTAACTACTGAATCCCTTTATGAAGTACTCTCAGATTTATGGTTGAAAAGCATTTAAGAAAGAGAGAATACTGTATTACTATTTTAGCAATAAGGATGAAACACACAATGATATAACCAACAGACACGTGTTCAAACTTCTAGCACAGAAAAAATCATGTACAATGATAAAAAGTGTAAATTGATACATTTAAAACAGAAGCCTAAAATCATAAAACCTCTTGCCTGTCTGAAAAGCAACGAACCTAATAAATCTAGATTTCAACAAAACGCATTACAGAAAAGCTTAAAAGAGAAAGGGACCAGGGGGTTAAGGAAATTATGTTCCCACCACATGAATGGATGATAAATATATTAATACTACAGCATTCACCTCCAAATGACTGCTTGGAAACTGATGAAACATTATTAACACAAAGGTCATTGCAGCCAAGAAATGAGGTGGATTCCCAAGCCAGAGTCACTAAACACAAAAAAACCATCAGTAGTGAAATAAAGAAATGTAACATAAAACTTCTCTCAAAATAATTGTCTTTGTTGCTGAGCTGGCTTTATTCAAATCTAGCGACAGGCAGAATTATGTGTATGGGGCAAAGGCTAGGACACTTAATGACATCAGCAACTGTGAGGAGAGAGTTCAGCACTTTCCATCCTTCACCATCCCAAAACAACTGTCAGACAAGGAAAATAAAATAATTAATCTGAACTCAAGAATATGGACTTGAATTAAGCAGTTAGCAGTAGTATAATGTGTATTATCACAGGTTTAGTGCTATGAGCACCTTCAGTGATTTCTAATGACAAAGTCATAAGAGGATCTTATACATATATTTTTACCCAACAGAGCAGAGATCTCCTTGGCTTACTACAATGGATTTTTGGAGCTGCTTCCTTAAATCTTAAAGCTGCTAAAAAAAAAGTGCTTTCCACATTATTTTATTCTACATTATTCTATTTTTTTTTCTTTATTTTTAAGAGACACTAACATCCTTATATTAATACTGTGAAACACAAATTTCTCTGGGAAGAAAGAAAGGCTATCATCACCATGGTCCCTAGTCCATCAGCATCCATCATTACTTTTTATATTACTTGATGACTGAAGACTTTGAGGGCAGCGTATGCAGACAGGAAAGTGGGAGTATATACAGTTACGGTTTCATTCCAAATTTATAGTAAAATTAATTTCCCTCATCTCCTGGCCCACAGCCACATGTCTTTTCTAGAGCAGAGGTGTGATTTGGCCTGGTTTGCCCTCTGTCTGACCTACGCAGTTTATGTCTGAAACTCAGTAAGGAACGAGCTACAGCAGCATTGCAATTACTGACATACACCCATAATATGTCTGCAAAAAAAGCATATTCTGCCATTTTCTTCTCCAGTATTTCAAAACAGTCTATTCCTCTTTCTAAGCATGTGTGCCACAATCTTTCGTCTGATCTATGACCTGTGTACGTTTCAAAACAATATGCTAGTTCCGTCCTTTTTTCATGTCATTCAAAAGTGAAATTATTTCTATTTTTTTTTGACATTTTTTCCCCTAAGCATGAATCACGAAAGTTAACTGACACAACCTATAGCTTGTCACACAAAGTAGAGGAAAAAGCATGAAGGGACCTGTGGTGAAAACAACAGGTCTATGTGGAACACAATATAAGAGGCTGACACTGGAAACTGGATAACATTCATGTTTGCCAGTTGCAAACAGAGAAGGAGAGAGACAAGTCTAAGGATGATAACTTAAAATACACTTAAACCTTTAATTTAGCTTCTTCTAAAACCAAAGGTTAAAACTAAGTTTGACACGTTGTTCTATTGCCTATTCTCACCCTCAGGCAATAAACGAACCAATGAACTATAATAATGGGTCCCTCTGAGCCGTGACACTGCATCCCATCAATTACATATCTCAGAAATATCAGACATACTCTTATGGGGAATTTAAAATCACTAATGCACTTTAAAAAATACAGCAAACATTTTAAAGTGGTTTTAGTTATTCTTATACATTTTTTTCTTTAAGGATTTATCTGATTATCAGTATATCATGAAGTATTTATTTTCTTTCTAAATAATGCCCATATGAAAATGTCTAAATAAAAATATCTAGTATTCTCACAGCTGCTCTTATACCATGTTCATAGGTTTTTTTCACTTCACTGCTTTCCTTAGTTCACAGGTCCTGCTGGAAATAAACTGTGTATTGCTTTATAGTTTTGACTGCAAATATCTCATACTCACTTTGTATAACAGCAAATAAATAAATAAAAAGTCACTAAAGGACCACTTGAAAGTAAACTCCATGTGATTTCTGCACTAAGGAGATGAACTCTGATATTGATTTAATGACAATTAATACAGACAGTCTTTCCTTTAAAATTTTCAATTGTGTAATGCCAAGAAAATTTAGATGTATATCTCTTTGAACTACATACACAACAATTCCTATGAATGCTAATGAAATACAGTAATGAACTACAATTCTTTCATGTTAGAGTGGTGTATAAACACCCTGAATTAAGCTACTAAACACACATAGGAATTAAGCATTATTATTCCTGGCATACAAATAAGTGAACAGGCACTGCAAGATTGGTTTGCAGAGTTTAATATGCAGGTTTCATTCCAGAATGGTGTTATGGCAAGTAATGGGAATTAAACATGTGCTTAAAATTTAACATGCCCTAAACACCTTCCTGACTGAGTTCTAGGTGTGTGTCGGTGACAAAGCTCTAACACAAAATTTTGGCTGCCAGCCTTGAGCTCCCAGCCATTTGTGCAACGAAGGTAAAGCACTGGCTTAGCGTCTGTGTATGGTAAGCATAGATATTGTTCAGGAGGCAGTAAAAAGCATGAAAGGATAAAGTGTGACTTATAAAAGTAAGCACCGTAGCTTCTCCTTGGTTTTGAAAAACAGTAATTCAGATTTCATCCAAAATCCTGTTCTCTCCCTCTGTTCTACATTTGTCTCCCTATTCTTCCCCTTTCCTTTTATTCTCTTTAAAAGCTGCTAACATCAGCTGCTTCTTTGTGGATTTTTCTTTTTGCTTCATTGCCTACAAATTGCTCTAAGCTCTTCATTCCCTATGAACCTGTTCAGCTGGAGGAGAACAGCTGTACAGCAGGCTGTTCCTAGTACACCTCTGGAAGATGTATAGCAAAATGTTAACAAGACATACATACCAAAGTTTTTTGTCTTCTGAAGATTTGAGTGGGGATATATATTTACCTATATTCAAACCTGCATGCATCTGAGCAAATGTACAGTTGGGAAAGATAAATAATCATTAAAATACTAGGTACATGTCTCTGGAGAGCAAAAAGTCTAAAATTCTCAGTCTCTGATTTACATCCCCCAGGGTGTCAGAGGATGTCTAACCATGTCAACTGGAGTGGAAAAACATTGCATGTCAGCACAAGAAGGCCTGATTGCTATAAAACAAATGTCTTTTTAGTTCCTTGCTCCCTTAATCCTCTCCCCCACACAAGAGAAACATTCACTCAACTGACTCTCATTCTTCAACTTCTTACTTAGATTCTAAAGATAATGAGCTCCAGTATACATTTTACCTCAAAATATAGATCTATTTTCAGAAAAAGCATGGTTGTTTTGTTTTTCTGGGTTTATTGAAATAATCAAAAATACTAAGATGAGAATCTTGATTACAAGTCTCTAAATAAAGGACAGACATCTGCAGAGTATGAGAGAGAATACGTGAAGAGGAATAGTTTTGAGTTTTGTTTGTAATCCTCCAAAAGGATGCTTCTACCTGAAGAGAATTGATCCCAAGTTTCTTATCAAAAACTCAAAGAAGGAGCTGGAAAATTTGCTACTGACTTCTAAGTGTTATGTTTAAAGAATGGGATTCCTTTTCCCCAGACACTAGGACCTGCTACATCAAACACATAACACGCACAAGATAAATCATAATTTCTAATGGTGATGTTACTGCTACGCTTTATGGGTCTACATGTAAATTCTGGATAAAACAAACTACATTAAAGGTGTAACACCAATGACTGTAGTGGTGCTCTTAATTTGCTTTAGAGGAGGTGGTTTCACATTTGCCAGATATTTAAATATCTTCTTATATACTTCCTTAATGGAAACTTTAGTTAGAACTTTAGTTAGAAAAGTTCCATTCCATTTAGTAGAAGGGAAGCTTAAGTTAACACAATATCATGAGGGCCTTAGAAGATTTGGAAGACAAAGAAGCACCTTGGTTTTGTTTTGTTTTTTTAACAACTTTGTCTTGGAGAAACAAACATGAGAGTAGCTCCAATGAAAGATCCCAACTGACAAAAATTCCTCCAGCAATATCATAATACAGTTTTTTGAGCCCTTTTCTTCCCTTTCTTATTGTTTTTCATTTGCTCCTCTAGATTTGAGGCAGTGCTCCCCCACTGGCCTCTCTAGGCTGCCAAGGGGAAGGAAGTGGAGGTATTTACATATAAATATACTCCCCATACTAACTGGTTGCCTTTCATCCTGATGTCAAAACACCTCAAACAGGACACTTCTGAGACAAGCATGTGACCTAAGTTAGCCTGGAAGCTCTGAAGGAGTTGAAGCATTATTTATTCTATGACTAGAAACTAGAATATTTGGAGGTCCCAATACACCTGGCAGATCCTAGTGCGACAGACTTTACCCTGGCCAAAGTGTTTTTGGGTCTCTGAAGAACTCCACAAAGCCCTGCTGATTCTTGTCTGAAATGTTTAATGATGTTAGGATACTTGGAGAATCACAAAAGTCTCAAAGAACATTAAAAGATTTTGGTATAGCCCATCAGTACTGGAAAACACAGCATTTCTAAAGCTGATTCTGTCCAGCGCTCACACACAGGAGATTACACTACAATCTGAAAATCAAATAAAAGCCCAGAGCAAACCCCTGATAAAACACAAAATAATAACTATGGGATGGCTCATTAACCTCCAAAGTTCCTAAGAGGTTGGAGATCTCTTAAATGTCGGTCCTTCTGCAGTGCCTGCAAGCCCAATATGAGATTCAATGAGTCTTCTGCATCAACACACAAAGAAAGAAATGTTCCCTCATTTAGGATTCATCTAGCTGTCTTTTTACCACTCTAAAAATACAGTTATGCCAGAGACTTAACTGCAACTTTACAGAAGAGTGTTCTCTTTCAGTAAAATTAATAAGGCCATCAGCTCTTTAACAGCTGAAAAATGGGTGCTTTTATGCAGTACAGAGAAAAACTTACAAATTAAATTTATTCTAGGATTCATTTTTATCACTATTTTCTCCAAGAAAACTAAAATCAATAAAAGGAAGGATTTTTTAATGTGATCAGCAGATCTTAACACTTCAAAGGGCTGAGGTCTACTTCACTGAATTCTAGCTCATGACAAGAAAATCTTCTTAAGATGATGATTTATGCACTGATGATTTCAGACATAGCATGTTCAATATCTACTGTAATAATAATTGTTCATACAGTTTGGTTTATTTTATTTCTTTCTCAGTATTATGTTGGAAAGTTAAAATATCAAACTGAGACAAAAGAAATGCAAAAGACTCTAAAAGCAAAGAAAACAATCTGTTACATTAAAAAAAATCTATTAAAAAGTAACTGCTGTGGGAATGGGTCTTAGATGAACACCCTGCAAGTGTAGGTGGAGAAGGACTGCAATCATTTCAGTCCTTCTCAAAAATACTGAGCAAAAGTTGTGGTCCCAATACTGTGGCCTAGATGGGTTCCTTCTAATTTCCAGACTCAAGCTAAACCACTAAGCTTCCCCTCTCAAAACATGGCCAAAAAGAACCAAAGAACTCGTTGGGTTTACTTCATTTTCTTTTTAAAAATCTGGCTATAATGACTGTCCTCAATATTGCGTTATCAAGAACAAATTATTGCACAAAACAAATTGGGAGGTTTGTGTAGTAGCTTTTCATAGGTTTTTTAGTCTTATCTTCAACAATTTCCTTTTTAAAAGAGAAAAATTCAAAATCAGATGTTACTTAATACATTCATGCATATAAAATTATTATTAATAATAATATCTAGAGTTTAAGGTTGATAAACAGGTAGAATAAGACAGAAAAATGTAATTTTATTATGGAGGAAAATTGGTTATTGAAATTAACGTGTTTGAGTCAGAAAACAATGTTTACACATGTACTGTGGCACATACTGGATACTTACCCCTTGAAAATCTTAGGTTTTATTTTGATTGCCAAGCAATTTTTGCTCAAGTTCTATTGCAAGAACTAGGCTGACTCCAAAGCATGCTCTCTGCACCAGGTTTCAGCATTAGCTGATTATACCTATTTTCACAAACCTGCAATTTAATCATCAGATAAATGCAACAGTTTCATCTGTAATGACACACAGCCTAATAAAGACATATGCAAGGTTTAAGAAGAATGGAGGACACGCAAAAAGTCTTCTCCTACTATACTGCCCCAAATAAACAATGAAATCTGTGACCTTATTTAGGTAGGCTATTTTCAGTTATCAGAAGGCTAACAGGACTCTTGCCTCCACTCACTTCTAAGATTTAGTGGAAAAATATACATTGTCTTGAAGACTGTAAAACAATTTTGTAAATATGACACCAATGGAAGGCTTAATTCAGTATGCTTTCTAAAATACGAAGTCATAAAATGAAATAGTTATTAGTTGCTTGGTGTTTTGGATTTTTTAATTTTTTTTCTTTGTCTGTAATTGTATGCTAGTCAAAACAGTATTTAATTAATAGAATGATGAAAGCTACAGCTTACATACTCTAGCATATGTTGTCAGCTCTTTCAGGTTTAGCTTGGGGAGACTGATTTCATCCTTGTGTTATGTGGGGCTGTGATAAGTTACTATTATCTACGCTCAGAATTACCTGTCTGATGATGCTAATAAATAGCATGGATTTTAGGTGCCCAAGGCTGTAACAACATTTCATTGGTTTCACTTGCTGTGCTGCCTACAGCAAGTTACCACCTGACATACTCAACCAAGCAACAGCAAGCAGTTCATGAGATTCAAACAACAAAATTTTAAAAACAAATAAAAAAAGCTCTGTCTGCTGGCAATAACCTTATGCTATTTAGATATTGCTAACCTGAAGGCATTTTTCACATCTTGGACTACATTTACAGTCACCCTAAAATCTTACATTTTCTATTCCTTAGAAAATACTGTGTCTACATTTTAATCTATTTAAATCTCACAAATAATTCCGATACCTTTGCCATAATGCTTAGTTATCACAGGTTTAGCAAAATGTATGCCAGTGCTTATGGCACACTAACAGCCTTGGCATCACTGACAATCTGCATTACAACAAGTAAATTTTTCTTCTAAGTTGTCTGGTTATAAAACATATAGCAGAGTATTTTACAAAAGTATCTGATGCTCTATGTCCTTTTACTTATATATCCAACAAAAGCGTTGATAAATTCATCCTGAAGAATAAATATTGTAAGTTGAAAGATTCAACTTAGCTATATTCTTTCACGTTGTTTCCTTGCTATACACACACAGCAAAGCCAAATCTCTCCTCCAGCTCTGTAGTCTTCCTTTAAGTTCCTTAATGCAGGATTAATACATTTTCAGCACTCTAAATCTCAGTCTCCTGCAGCCAGATAGCTTCTCCTCCCTGTGACTAATAGTAAACGTGAGTAGTAGTAGATAGTATTTACCATCACATTCAACACTCTTGTCCCACCTGAAGACAAAAGTATATCCAGAACTATATTTTCTTGGTTGTCAACATTCCCAATCTTTGGCTCATAGGTAGTTGTAAATTGCACATAAAATGGTAAAACCTGATTCCACTTCAGATGCATGAGAAAATTTTAAAGACTCAGTGAAAATTCCCTATCTGACCACTCTTAAGTGCTTTAAACCATCTTCAGCCATTCCCATGTGTCTTGTCCCAGGGAGAATATCTGCTAAGCATTTATTTTTTGAAATTGCACCAGGAGTAGACCTAAAGGGATTAATATTAAAAAAAAAAAAAAAGGAATTTAAGCAAGTCAAAGAGAATAAGAAGAGAATAAGTCCAAGTTAATTCTGCAAGCCAAGATTGTGATGTTAATGTTCTTCTTGTTAGATTAATTTTAATGTATCCATGTTAATATCATGCTTGCTGATGCTTTCATGTCTCATGGTAGAACAGGCAAGACTGAAAATTTCTAAATGTAATAAAGCTATTCCAGAATATAAAAGGTCCCATTTTAGTAGACTAGAGAATCAGGAACATTCACACCATCAAATCCTTTGACTGACTGATGATGCCAAAGTGATTTCCAATTGCTGAAGTGTTCACTTCCATTGTGTGTGAATAATAAGGGGCTGAATGTGTCACTCTGCAAACAAAACTGTCAAGTCTCCTCAGTTTGACTTACCCTGGTTTAGGCTTGAATGCCTTTTTTCTTTCTTTCTTTTTTTTTCCTTCAGTTTAAATAATGTATATTTATTGGTATAAGAGTTTTCAGGAATGCCAGCAATTCAACTTTTGGCATGAACATGAATACAGGAAGGTCAATGAAAAAAAAAAAATCCCTTCTGTGGAAATTTAAACTGGCCTACTGGGAGGACAAAACATAATTAAAATATCTGCATCCTGCACTAATCAAACTGAATCTATTCAAAGTGTCTAAGAGGAGGACAAAGTAAAGTGTTGTTCTGCTATACAACAGAGGAAAAAAGGTTACTAACAGATGTGAAGGCCAAAGCATTTAATGTCTTCTTTGCATTAGTTTTAATTAGAAAGGTCAACAATGAGGTGGTGGCTAGCATAATTAATACAAAAACAAAATAATTATTTCAATTTAAAAATACGGACAGAAAAGGTTATAGAGTACCTAAGTAAATTTGTTTTCAGAGCAGATGTGCCCAATGAACTTCCTCCTAGGGTACTTAGAGAATTGGTAAAGCCATCTCAGAACCATGTTATCATCAGAAAAGCAATCTGGGAAGCATACATGAGGTATCAATAAAACAAGAAGTGAAAACATAATATTCATCTTTCAAAAAAGTGGAAACTTAGAAATAACAATTTTTTCTGTCACCTACTAAATCCTAGAAAAGCTCTGGAACAAATAAACCACATGATTTTTACGTAGCTCTCAATATGAAAAGGACGTAAGAATGGTCAAAAATCAATTAGTTAAGAATTAGTCAATCATTTAAGAACAAATCTAGTCAGAATTCAATGCCTCCACAAAATAGTAACAGACCTTGTGGAGAGGTGAGTTGCGAGCAAGGTAATTTATGTTCACCCTTTGCCTCATAGAAAATCCTCCTGCATATAAAAAACTATAATTTGTCTAAGTGCTAACAGTATTGTGTGGTTTCAAAACTGATTAGGCAACTGTACACAAAGTGTAATCATGATTATGCTGTTGCTTAATGTTATCTTTTACATTATTTTTCCCCTCTAACAGGCTTGTTGGAAGTTTTAACAAAAAAGCTGTGAAGAGAGTGCTTATTGCACTTAAAGACTACACATAAGACCTGCCAGTGTGTTGAAAGGTCAGCCAGAATGCAAATTTCTGAAGAGCTTGCGCAAATCTAGATACCACAATTGTGTAAGTAGAGCTTTCTCAGAGAAGGATCTAGAGTTCCAATCTCAATCCAATCTGGAAATAAATCAAAAGTGTAGTTCTATTGCAAGAAACACACCTTGGATATGTAAAACTGAAAAGTACCAGCACAATACAAAAGATAAATCTTCTTCTTCACTCCAGTTTTTCGGAAAACTCGAGATGGATTGTTTCTATCCTGTTTGGGGCAGCTCAAAGAGATAGAAATAAACAGGAAAAAGTCAAAAGGAAAACCACCATGAGTCTCACCAAGAAGGAAAGATTTGAGATTTAATAACATGTGATTGCTAAAGCTTAAAGAAGAGGAGGCTGAAGATAAAGATGATCGCAATCTTTTAATGTATAAAAGGTAGATCTGAAGAGGAATGTCTTATCTGTGATAAAGAACAAGCAAAATTCAGTTGTGCCAAGATGCTGAAAAGATTTCTAACAGTTAGAAAGATTACTGCAACACTAAAACAGATTGTTAACAAAGCCTTGGAATTCCCACAGTTGGGTGTCTTTAAGGAAAAAACTTCTATCAGGAATGACCCAGGTATCCTAATCCTGCTTTGGAAGGGACTGGATCCTCAACTATGTTATTTCCCCCCCCCTTTCTTTTTTTTTTCAGTTCAAACAGAAGAGAACTTTAAAAGAGAAAATCCTGTATTCTTTTACACACAGTCTACCAGAAATACTAGCTGTACTTTTAAGAACTACTATAAATCATTTCTGCAGAGTCAAGCTCTCACCTCTGTAATGCCAGAGGTAGCTATCTATATCTGAAATTATAGAACTCTAGAATTCTTTGCTACTTTCTCAACCATTACTTGATCAGACCATTTGTTTTCAGACTGGACAATAAATCAGGTTCAGACAGATTCAAATTTCACTGACAAATTGCAAGAGTGATTTGAATATGGTATTTTAAAGCTCATGCATACAGTTTGAATACAAAACTCAAAAATGAGTATAGGAAATTCAGCTATGAAAGTAGAAATGTCTGCAAAAACTGATGTTATAAAAATACTTGCACACAGAATGATGTGATAATGAGCCATACATATAGCAGACAACATGAATAGAAAACATACTTAAACTCAACAGGACACCTGTGCGAGTGTTAAAAATGATTTATTACATGAATTGCAGGTCAGAGCAGACAATACTTGCCTACAAGAATAAAACAAGAAAGGGTCTCTTTCCACTCAAAATTGGACTATTACAAGCATTTCTAAATCAGTGTCTCATCTAGTGCAGTACAATTAACTCAAATTAGCATACTATAAACAGCACTATTAAGAAATTTAAAGGCTTTGACTAAATGAAGAAAAATTCAGCTACAGTCATCACACAAATCTTAATTAAGGCTGCTTTCTCTGACATACAAAAAGAAAATGAAAACACAGCTCTTGGACAAGTTGCTGCTATTCTCAGGCGAGTCAATCACAAAACATGCCACAGCTTGCTGGCAACTCTAGGTCAACAGTTATGCCAATGAGGTCAACTACAAAATAGCCTTTTGTGTGTGTGCATCCTATCCTTTCTGGCTTCATGTTCTCATCGTTAGTCCAGTGTTACAATAACTGCATAAGTAATGGATACATATTTGTGCAGGAATATAAATGTGTGGTATAGCACACCATTTCAGAACACTAACTGCGAAAAACAAAATTTATTTTCCTTTTTACTTTTCCAATCGAGTTTGGTATTTTTTATTATAGGTTACCAACACATTCTTAATTTTTAATTTAAGTGCATACTATCTATTTTCAGACTATTTCAACCATTTCACAAGTAGACAACAGTATTTTATTGATTTACTCCATAATTTTTATTACAATGTCCTCCTTGAAAAGAAAGGCTTGAAAAAAGTCAATTTCTGTCCTGTAATTGTCTATCTTCTGATTTTACATATTTGAAACACTCAGAGGGGAGTACCATGCAAAACTTACATTAAAGAAAAATTGTTGCAAGGGAAAGGATACTGTATAATAGCATAGCCATATCTACAACATGGCTTGTCTATTCATTATTCCAAAATTAGATATTCAGAAAAATATTTAACTATCTGACGAATGTGACGTGGAGACTTGTGACATAGGTAGGAACATACACTGGATTCCAGATTTCTCACTGTCCCCAGATATTCCTATCTGATACACTGAACCGTAATGAGGAAGCATTGTGCCATCATGGATGGAAAAATGCTGGGGCATTTCCTGAATGGGGCAAAATATTTAATTTTAACCCAGGTAAAAGAAAGTTTCATGCCATATCAGGGATTTCTTTCACTCAGGATTGAAGAACCTGCAGTAGCAGAGGATTTAATGGCATCTCTAATTCTCAGAGTTGCAACAATAGACCATGAGGGATGCACACTGCAAATTAATTCTGTGTGGCCAGTTGCAAACTCTTTTGCTGGGTCTTTTGTTAAGAGCATTTTCTTAAGGATGGAAAAAGTTGAAACTTCCCTGGAAAGCTTTTATTCCTGAGAACAAAACAACTGAAGAAATAATGTGACTGTATACTTGTATTACCCTATGCAGATGAACTGCTCTTTTACTGTCTAGATCAGAGAAAATGTGAAGATATGCTCTAAATCACTCCGTTTTTAATATTCTGCCACAAAACAGTGAATAGCTCTTATTGTGTCCTAGACCAAAATCATACAAGAAAATTCAGAGCAATCACATTCCCTTATTTCTATATATCTACAATTTCCTTATATTTATCATTATAAATTACCGTGCTCTAAGACTGTGACAGAAAGATCATATTCAACAGGTAACAAATCCTATCAAAGAAAATACTTGATATTTAAGATACACTGATATTCAGCTCTGCTGTATTGCCAACTCTATGAAATTCAACATATTTTGTTCTGCTCTGATCTACATCAATACAACGTTAAACTGAGTTCCTCCTAGTCAAATACCTGATAAATGGATCAGTTACAAGAAGCAATTGACTATAAAGCAAGCCTCTGAACACATTTTCATTGCATTTGTCACTGAAATAAATGAATAAATCTTTCAAATCAGTACTCTGATGCCTTCCCAAAAACCCTCACCATGAAACCTGAACTGCAGTATTCTGAGCCATAGGTTGTCTCTTTGACAAAACCCAAGCATGTTAATTGTCTTGAATTATCTTTCATCCTCAGTAATTACTTTTGCTCCATATGGTCACAAGTTAAGTGCCTTCTATTTGCATACAAAAAAAGCAGCATTTTTGTGTGGGCTTGGCAACATCATGACAACTTTTGATAAAATTTTCCTTTGTCACCATTACAGGTAAAAATAGTGGAACAGACAGTATTAACAAAAAATGTTTCTTAGCTTTTTAAAGGATTCTTGGGATTCTCACTTCTCTGTGCCCTGCTTAGAGTAACAGGTGCTGATCATTCAGAAAATTAGGTCCATGCAAGATCAATTCAGTCTCTCGTCTGTGGAGCTGGTAGGTGCAAAGGCAAGACCAAAAAGAGTAGGAATACTAAGCAATTTCATAATAAAACAGTGCCCCCATCTCCTCCAGTTTCACCCCGTGCCTATGCACTTTAAGCTTGTCTTGCTGCAAAGACCAATTTATCGGTTTCTTGCTTTACTCAATGTTACAAAAAATGGAGCTAAAATAGTGAGAACAAGAAAATTTTGGGAAAAATCCTGGTGTATACAATAAGTAATGCAACGCCATTTTTTGCTTGCTGTAGTGTTTTATAAACAAGGGACATTTTTTGGACCTGTCAGTGGAAAAGAAAAAAAAAGCATGCTACAAGTCTTACAACACCATTTTCTGAACAGTTAAAACTCTGGTCACCATCATTTCAGCTAATTCCTAGAGCAAATAAATTTCACCCAAATCATTTACTGCCAGTCTGGAATACAGACAGGCTGTCCCAAAGGTTAATTTAATTTTCCCCAATTTAACTCACTTTCTAAAACACACACAAATTTCAACAAGGATTTCTGGAAACAAATCACTAAAACATCAAAGAGCTTTGTAATCATGCCCAGCACTTAGGTAGAAAGAACATTCAGGAATATGTCAATGGCTTGCTATTAAAATGGAGTTAAACTAATAAACTTGGAACACTGTTCATACCAGATTTTCTTTAAAATAAAAACAAAGATATCAGAGGGTTTTTTTAAATTTTGAATTCAAAGTTTATATCTAAACACTTTAGATAGATTGAGCTAAAGAAGGCAGACAGTAGTTTAAAATAACTAGAACGTGTGTCTTGATAAGCAAAAAGGGATTTAACACAGTGAAATATTGAAGAATAAATTTAATCTTTACTTTCTTTGTAATATATCAATTTGAGGAGTAAAAATAACGTGCTAAGGTTATGTACTTCAGCAATTATGCCATAATTAAACAACACCCATTTCATACTCACTCTGTATCTCAGTTTACAGATCACCACATTAGTAGGCATTATACCAACTTTCCCTTGAGTTAACTTGAGCACATTTTTCACCCTGCAATACAGATACAGCCTCTCACTATTATCTTCTGTTAGCAGCTTTGCTCTCTCCCATCCAAGTGTGTAGCTCTCTCAAACACACTCATACACTAAAGGAACTTCTTAAGCTTTGGAAATAATGAAAGGATCAGACTGCTAGTCTAGTGTTTTGAGACCCTCAGAGCAAATTCCTTGACTGAAAAAGCAAGCAGAACATACTCTGAGCACTGCAACAGAGAATTAAAAAGACAAAAAAAATCTATTATATTTTTCAGTCTTCATCTTATAAAAGTACATTATTCAATTACAACTATCAGAAAAAGAGACATTACCTAAAATGAGACATCTGCCAGCATTTACCAGGACTCTTGAAAATCATCATAGGCTTCTCTTAAACAAAGGGTAAAATTGGAGCTGCCATATCCTGAACTTAGTGCTAATGGTTTTCATCTTTTCTACTGTAAGGCTAAAATTAATATTTTATGGAGAATCAGTGCAGGAAACTCTTTGGGGAAAGTAGTCTAAGATTCTTAGAAATCAATGTTTCTTTATGCATATTTATTTTTCCTCACAATGCTCTCAAAAATAGCAGAGTTTTTTGTTTTAAATCAAGCCTTCACTTCTTCCCTTAAATAAAAGGCCAAAGCAAGAACAGATTGTGAAGCCATTATATTCATGAAGAGAAAAAGAGAGGTTAATTCAAAATTCTATGGTCTGTTGAACCCAATATCCACACGTTCCCCAAAGCAACAACAAACGCACCACGGAAACTCAATCAAGGCATCAAACCCACTCCAGCAAATGTGTTGTGCCAACCCATTATTAATGTTGCCTCTCAGGGAAATTCTGTATCAGCATGAATTTGCTGAAAATATTTTTCACAAATTCGCATTATACTATTTCCTTGACATTAAATGCCAAAGACGGCAAATTAGGAGAGGCCTGGGAGACAGAAGACATTCAAGGATGTGTCCTGCTCACAGAACTGAACTGATGAACAAATTGCCCAAGTACACTCAGAAAGGGTTTAATTCACTGACATTAGCTTTTAGCAAATTTGACAGGTTGTAGATAAGAAAGTTGTCCTTATGAAGAGAGCGTCTATGGACTCATTCTCCTGTATTCCTCCCCATGCCAATCACAGGAACAGGAGTGAAATATCAGTGAACCAACATAGCTGAATCAAGCCATTCAGCACAAGCGTATGGAGCTTAATTGTGTTCCCTCACATCCTTTCCTACTGCCAAATAAAAACACCATTGTTCTTGCTAAAGAATTCCTTTTCATGTCTCAAGGATCTCGGCCAACTTAGTTGTGAGAGTCACACTGCATGCCTGAGTGGAAGTGAGGGGATCTCACGTCTTCAAATTCATCCTCTCACCCTCTTTACTGCAATACAATTTGAATGCAGTAAGCACTGCTGAACACACTGAGAAAGTTCATTCAGCAGGTGTTTATACAAAAAAAAACCCCAAACACGTCATGTTACAATTTGTATGCAAGCTACATGCATGCTATCTAAAAATGCATGCTAACTGCAGCCTCACAATTTGAGAGCACCAATCTTAGGTGATAATGCAAACATCCACTTTCATAGATGAACAGCTGCAGTAGGTGGGAGAAGGAAGAAGAAAGGAAATACTTTCCACAACGTGACCTAATTAAAACTGTAAATAATAAAGGAAATTGATGGCAGAGACGTACAGATATTAAACATATTTTTTAAAAATTCAAAACCATGTTGGGATGTGAGTATTCATTAGCAGGCTCTGTGAGATGAGAGTACATAAGAAGAAATTTCACAAGAATTTTCTGTAATATCATCATTTCTGAATCATTCTGAAATTCCATATTTTTTTTTTTAGGAAATATGTCACTTGAGAAAACATCAACAATGATAAATCACATATGAAGCTTTTATAAGTCATAAGCTATCACTGATAAATCAGTTAAAGACAGCTTAATCTGTCTGTCTGATAAACATTATTTAGTTCTCAAACTCAAGTTTTATATAGATTGTTAGTTTTTTCATTTTAAGACCACTTATTAAAATAAAACAGGACATTTAAAACCATTTTCACTGAGGTGAAGGGAAAAAGGGACTTTGCTGATATACTAAATAGCATGTGGAAGTATGAAAAACATAATAAGGATAATTGATTCAGTAGAAGAACAAATAGAATTCTGTATTCATTTCTTTAAATGTCTGCATTGAAAAATCAGCTCTTGGCATGTGTCACGCAGCTGGGACAAAACAAGTCTGTAATTTCATTCGGTGCTCCAGTTGGATTTGATTTCCTAACACCTCCTGCAATAACGACAAACTGTTGTTTTTGCAGAAGTCTGGGCAACTAACCCTACAGAAAGCCTCTAAAAACACACTGGTTGGGAATGGGGGAAACTGTGAAATGCACAAGCCAACAGTTCTATTTGGTAATAAATTCTATCTTTTGGCATAATTGCCATATGGCATATTATTTTTTATGTTTAGCAGTTTTTCATTAGAAATTAGTGTTTTCCTTCTGTTTCAAAAAAATCCCTTTATTAGGGCAAACATCTTTTCTTACTCTCCTTTAAAGCCCAAAAGCCTGTCAAAGGTAACCACATATTCAGACTATCCTATTAGGCTGCTCTATATCCTGAAGAAGAAAGCAATATTCAGATGAACATGGACCAGAATCAGAACTGTAAATTAAATCAAGCACATTTAAATATGAGATTTATAGCACATTTGCTTCTTCAATCTACAGCTCATTTATTCTAAATACCTCTTCCTAATGAGTAATTTTCTGGATGTCGCCACAATTTTCAAGAGTCAGCATTCAAGTGTAGTACAAGCAACATATTTATATCAGTTTATTTGGTCAGGAAAGAGCAATATAACCTGGCATATATCAGGAAATTGTTAATTTGTCTGTATTCTGGGACACAAACATTGCAACTGTAATATAGGAGTGTCAAGCTGCACATAAAGTACCCTTTTTGATCACATAATTGAGATTCTTAAAATAATGAATAAATATGGATCTAAAGTCATTCTTTCAAGGAGGGTAGTAGGATCCTAGCTGCTAAATATAAGTGTTGGAGTCAGACTTTGAGAAGCATGGACCAAGATCCAGGCTAATCTGCATGCATCATGCAGCCTGAGTCCACAAAGAGAAAAATCCTGTCCCTCAGTTGTTACTCCCTCTTTCCACCCAAGATACTTAACAGCCTTTATCAAATTATTTCCATGTGGTCCAAAAAGGCAGAACAAAGACAGGATAATGAGACAGTTTTCAGTTTCTGACCCTCCCCCTCTGCAGACCAAAACCAGAAGTAGTATCTTAGGCTTAACACTGTTCATTTATGTTACTAGTTTCCTCATGGTGTATTATGACTGTACCATTTATGTAGGCTCCTAGGTTTTCCCCACACTGGAGAGAAAGGATAATTAAAAGTCTTTTAATTAGAAAACTGTCCTGTTAGTGCTAAGAAGGATAAAATCTTACAGACTGATGAATTGAACAAAAGTATCATATTCACTACAATGAGTAGCATATTAACAGTAAGGAAGCTCTATCTTTAAAAGAAAGCACAAAAATAGGTAAAATAGTAACTATCTTAATTTCTAAATTCAGTGGGAGTTTTGGTATGTGCTAAACTTGCAGTAAAAATGAGTTATGAAAATAACTGTCATAAAAACTGCTATTTCTAAAACATAAATAATACAACCAAGTTCCTATTTTTTTCAAAAAAGTATTACATTCTCTACCTTGTACAATTAATGCAGTTGAAATAGTCAGACTTTTAAAGCAACCATTTATTCTATACAATAATATTTCCTTGGATTTTTTACTGTGTTTGTTTTCATGGATCTCAATAGACAATACATCCTGTGCAAGGAAAAAATCTAATTCATTTTACCGACCATGCACAGTCAAAAGAGAGATGGAATTGGCATGTTGCATGTTGTGAATGAAAATTGAGAATATATGCAATAAGCATCTCTAAACCTTAATGAGTTATTGAGCTGTGTGTCTCCTAGTGTGTCAGTGATTCTTTTAATTTATTTTCTAGTTTCAACACAACTTTTCTGTAGGAAAAGAAAGCCCAAATGAAATGAAAGTGAAAATATACAATGAAGCAAAATTAATAAAATCCAAATACTATTGAAATTAAAAATGTATTTGCCCCAGGGTGAATGCATGGTAAGAATCAAACCAGGGGTGACTATGGCACTGAAGCTGCAGTTAGAATCATCCCTGGGACTTCACAGTTTCTCTCCAGAGGCACATAAGCATACAGAGGCAGGAATGATAGCTGCTGCTTAAAATACTGAACATTTTTAAACATCAAAGGCAAATAATTTTATTTCCCCTCAAGATTAAATGAAGGAACTCAAACAAAATACATATCTTGTTCTTGCAGTTTTTTTCCAGCAACAGCAATTTTAGCAAAACCATACTAGCTCAGAATTTGATGGAAAACATCTAAATAACAAATAGAAGCCAGAACAAAGGATGCATACATGGGATGGAAATACATGCACTATCACACAGATTAGGAAAAAATAAAAAATCTGCACGACTGTAAACAAAAGCTGTGGACTCAATACTCCATACACCCAACAAGGGCAGGGTTAGTGAAATCACAATGAGGTTCTCTCTCCCACAACAGGCAGTGAGAGACTGAAATGGTTAATGGCTTAAACATTGATAAGATCGTAGGAGGACTTCTGCCCACTGTAGCAAACTGTGCAAAGAAGCAGCTGCTCACCTGCAACCACGAAAGCCCACCTCTCCCCAAATATGCCTGCTAACTGAATTCAGACTGCAATAGGAATTTAGAGATAAGTTAAAGGTGGTGCTATTGTCCAATTATCCCAGGTCTAAGGAGAAGTTAATAAGGCTCGGGAGAAGAATATATCCAAAAGTGGGAGAGATAGGAATGTTGGTGGCTCAAACAATCATGGACAAGCTGCTGATGTGCAAAGTAACCTCCCAAGTGCAGAAGGCAAGCACAGCCAACACTTCTGGTGTTGAACCAGATAAGAAAAGAGGCAAATCCTTTGAGGCAAAGCACTGTCTCTTTGTCCATACTCAAGTGACTCAGCTGTGATAACTCCCCTTCGGGGAAGTACCGGGACATTCACACACAACCTGAAGATTAGATGTCCAACCCTGCTGACAGACCAAGATGGGCCATAACTGACTCAACTCTGCTGACTTAAAATTGCAGCTGCAACATTTTAGAAAGTGTCAAAAACTCCTGAAATGTCCCCTGATCCAGTATTTCATCACCCAGTGTAGTACTCCTGGCCTAAGGGGAGGTTCTGGGGCATTTTTCCCTAGACTATGCATAATTTAAATCCAACAGACTTTGTGTTTTGGGGACTTACCTCCCACATCCCACCCCACTCCCGATGAATCCAGTCTGCAACAACCACTTTGACCACTGGACATCAAACTTGCAACAATCAAGTCTAGCCACAAGATCCACAGGTGGTGATACCTAATCTAATCTTGTCCTTTCTTCCTTTCTTTTCCTTACACATTTTCTTAAGTGTTGCTTTCATGCTTTTACATTGCTATGTTACTATAGGCAAAAATAACCAAAACCATCGCAACCAAATTGTTCTAAAATAAACCCTATATACATATATTTATGAGCACAAATCATTCAGTGTTGTTTCATTCTACCCCGCCCCAAAAGGATCTATCAATGAGATCTCAGGCTACCCTCTTCTTTAGGGACGGGTCATAACACAGGCTTACAATGTAACTTCTGCTAAATGGCTAAGGGCAAGTAAATTCTTCTGTGGGCCTTTCAGTCCTCCTACTGCAAGTCACCTCTACCCATAAGAAAAGAATTAGTATGTTTACAAGTTCATGTCCTCCAGATCCTCAGTGACAGCAATATCACAAAACAACTTAATCAACTTTGCCACTCAAAAAGTTTTCTTAACACTAAACCTAAAAAAACCCCATTTTTTCTATTTAAAATCAGTATTTTTTGCTTATCTAAGTTGGCTTAATGACACTCTTAAATGACCTTAGACTGAGCTGAATCTGAGCAGCAGCAATGGATCGTGTCTAATTACATTTCAATTAACATCACCTAAGAGTACTCACAAAGTCTGCTGTTGAAGCTCAGAGGTTGTGCAGTGACCGTGAAGCTTCTCTAACTCAGTCATACACCTGATGCAGGCACAAAATCCATTTCCTTGCCTTCTCAAGACTGAGTACATCCTCTAGTCCATCCAAATCCATGAAAAAGGCTTTCTAGATCAGTTTCCATAGTAAGCACTCTTCGATCACATCTAACAAATCTGGCTCCACACACAAAGTTGAAGCAGTTGCTGCTGCTTCATCTAACAGGCTAGGATGCAGATTCTGAACTGGCCTGAACTCATCTTTCTTGATGGGAATGAAAATTATGTTTCCTACTCACACAGGGATATATTCATGCATAAGTTATATGACTTAGGGTGAAGTAAAGTGGGATAAAAACTAATAAAAGCTTAACCTAATATTAACATTTCACTACTCTATCATTGCTGCATTCAAAAGAGAGGCAATGAGAAGTGTTTGCAAAAGTAGGCTAATGATCCAGACTCATCACCTCAGATGACAGCCAATAGTCAAAGAACACTCACATATAATCAGGTAGATTCAGTGCATCAAAAATTTAAAAAACAAAACAAAACAATAATAACTCACTTCCAACATGATTAGGATGAATTTGTTGTCATTATCCCAGAAATGTATACCACATTGCCATTGTAGCTACAGCACTATCCTGCAAGCCTCAGTAGAGCCACGCTGGCAAAGTACCTAGAAAGACAGCCTAATTATACAGGTCTGGAATGATCTCCCAATAAGAAGGGCTTAAACACAACCAGCACACAGAGAGCTGGAAAGAGAAAAAAAATACTGGGTACAGACACAGATGCTTTCTAACATCTTTATTCATCCTGAAAAAAGCTAAAGCTCCCAGTGAAATTGCACAATTCTGAAGAGTTAGGTAAAAAACTCTGACTAATAAGTGAAAATGCAAATTTATGTTCCCACTCAGAGGTTATTATAAAAATCTAGTCCCTCCCTTCATTTTTTCTCTACTTAGTATTCACTACATATTTGACCATGCTAGCTAAACGTGGTCCTTTCCACTCCAGCCTTATTTACACCTACATCACAAATATCCGGCAAATTCAACTTTTTGAAGTAAGATAATTTGCTTCTACAAGAAACTTTTCTTAGCAATGAGGTTACATACATTCACAGGACTCCAGTGATCCTATCTGCTTATGTACCTTAAATCTCTTCAGCAACTGTATAAAAATACAGGCACCCAGGTCAGGAGATAAATTTCAAGAGGTAATAGATATTAAAGCACAAATTAGACTCCGACTTTAGAATATTGCTCCTGAACACTTTCAGAAAGATACCTAAAAAGACTTTCCACAGCCATTTATTGTGATAAGACACAGATCTCAGCAGTTAGACAAAGGCCCACAGCGTGACATCTCCAGTCATGTCAGCTTTCTGTCTTTTTCCTCATGGCTGTCCCATTTTCCACTGGGAAATATTTTCTTTTCTTATTTCTCTGCTACATTTCAAGACAGGTGAATGAATAGTTAAGTTCGCATCACATGGAGATTCAGTGTGTTTTGGAAACAACACTTCTTGAGCTCCTTAGCACTGCAGTGGCTGCTGCTGAAAGAATTCTTTCATTATATTACACATATTATACTGCACACATAAAAAACACATGTACACATACATAGACATTCTTTGCACTGATGCAATGTGTTATATAAAAATAAACAAATAAAAAGCAAAAGAAATTACTTGCAGGGAAAACACGGTAATGTTATTTTCCAAAACTTTTGAAGAGGTATCAGTGTATTAAGAAACACATGTAATTACTCATGGAAATTAAATCATCATAAAAAATACTTAATAGCAAGGGCATCTAGATATTTATGAATGCATGTTATCTGCTTTTCTTTAAAAAAGTCGTGATTCTAAGCTATCTGATGACCTAACTTCCATATGTTTCTGTAACATTTTCATAGCTCAGTTCTCCTTTTCTGGTGTTCTTAATCTCTTGGTACCATTAAGACACATAATAAAATATAACATCTGTTTGCAATGTGTATTAGAAGCTGGAACTTCCTGTCAAAGCACTAATTTTTGGACAGATTTGAACTTACTGGTTTCGCCAAAGTTCTCAAAGCTTCTGCAAATATTAATTAAGATTCACAAACTTTGGGTGATAAATATTAGAGAATATAGAGAGAAGGGAAGTGGAAATAAATTTACCCTCTGCCTTCGTTCCAGCTCCTGCCCTGTGTTGACTCACACACCATTCTCAGGTGCCGTATCTTGATGTCCTAGGCGTATGCGGCAAGGCTTTGATTCTGGAGGGCTGCAGGGTGGTGTCTGTGAGAGGCAGTCTTGACAGGCAGCTCCAGCCAACCCACTGCTGAGCCCCACAGCCAAGGAGTGGCATCCCAGGGGAAACAGGTTTCAGAAAGGGCACAGGCAGTAAGAAGTGAATGGGAAAAAAAAAGTGTGAGAAACACCCCTACAGACACTAAGGTGAGGAGAATGAGCTCCAGGTGCTGAATCACAGACATTCCTGCAGCTTGTGGAGGACCCCATGACAGAGGAAGTTTATCATGAAGAACTGTAGCCCATGGAAGTCCCCACCACTGCAGCAGGGGAAAATCTGAAGAGGAAGGAGCAGCAGAAAAGAGCTGTTTTGTACTGACCCGTGCCCCCATTCCCCATCCTCCTCCATCTCTTGGTGAAGGGGAAATTGGTGAGGGGAAATTGATTGTTACCGTTTTTCTTCATTTTTCAACATCCAAATCTATGCTAATATAAATAAATAATAGAAATAATTTATTCATATAAATTAATAAATCATATTTTTTCCCAGTCAAGCCTGTTTTTCCAGTGATGGTAATAGATAACTGATCTCCCTGTCTTTACCTTAACCCATGAAATTTTTCATCTTATTTTCTGTCTGCCATGCTAAGGAAGAGGAGTGAAAGAGCTGCTGGGTAGGCATCTGGCCAAGATCAACCCACTACACTTCATACACTGAAGATTTTGACACACTCAAGTTCCCACTTCTGCAGACAAGGGGAGGAGTCTCAGTTTCAACAGAGCTCAACAGTTGTACCCTGAGAGCAGATTTAGTCCCATGAGGATGAATAAACTAGATGATCTTCCGCCTCCTTTTTCTGAGGGCATGTTCTTACAGAAACTCTCAAGCACTTGTAGAAGATGGAAGTCTATACAAGTACCTCTTAAAAAATAAAACCTGGCTGCAGAAAGAACAATTAGTTCCAATTACCCAGTAGTTCAAGGACTGATGTAACCTAAAAAAATACAGTTCAATTGTTTTACAAGAGTATTCCAACTCCTATTGCTAAGCAAAGTGGCATAGCACTAGGCTATGAGCTATCATGGGGTATTTTTAATTTGTGCTATTGAACTCATACATGATGATCCAAGACTCTGCTTCATCCCTTCTATTATCTTGCTTAAATAGCTGTCTCCTCATGGCAGTAAATTATGGGTTCCACCCCAGACACAGAACTCTCCCTGTGCACTACATGGATGACTCCAGACCTAGCCAAGGTTCAGCCTCGGACACGCATGCAAGAGTTTGGCATGGCAGTGCTCCGGATACAGCCGCTGCTTCCTTCTCCACATCTCAGCATGACTGCCTCCTCCATAACTTACATTAGAAAAATAAGCACTGTTGCGAATTTAATCATGTCTTTGCCTTTCACTGACAACAGATTATGCTTGTTAAAGTGGTTTTTGTTTGCTATTGTTTTACATCCAGTTTCCAGCACTAGCTGTTTTTATACATTTCTCTCCTTCAGCCAAGTAAAAACAGCTAGAGTAGCAGCTTGAAAAAAATGCTTCTTATTCATTTTCCTGCACTGCCTAGGAACCAGATTTATGAAACACTATGAAACAGATATGAACTATTTTATATAAAAGAATTTTCCCCTCCTTCATCACTGGCCCTGCATTTTCTGTTAGCACTGGAAGGGGAGTAAGTCTGTTTATGTGAGCCAGGGCACTCCTGAAAACAAGATTATAAACCTCAAGTGGCTACAGCAGGGAAATATTTATTTTGTTGAAAATAAATGGAGAAACTCTTGGATTATAACTGGAATCATATGTTATAAATCAGTTTATTGAATAACACAGCCTTGGAATAATCACTGTCCTGGGACATAGCTTTCTACTTCCACAAAGCCAGATACAGTCTGTGTTGGTAATAATAAACATTAAAAACCAGAATTGCTTTTCCTTTCTTCTTGCTGGCCCTTTTTAAATGACTTCAGGCCTAACCCTTAGGAATTACACAAGCCAGACAAACTAAAAGCTAGACCAATCAGAATTTCCTTTATGCCCTTTCCTAAAATGGTGCTTTCTCTGCTATCATTAACGTATTATCTTCCATTAGTGAAGCTTATGCTTTTCATGCTGGGAGAACCTAAACTCCAGACAAAATGCTAAGGTACTACATCTGCAGGATAGGACTGTCCTGTGCTTGTTAATAGTGTAAAGAAAAAGCAAACACCAAATCTCATTTTCTGAGAAAGGTGAGAGAGTTTTGGGGAATTAAAAAATGAAAATTTAAATAAATAAATAAGGACATCCCTGACTGTCAAAACAGGCACCGTTAGATACCATGAATTTTTCACCATGCCAGACAAGTCAATCAAAGATAACACAATGCAAGAATATCTGACTGACACTTCAAGCTGTATTCATAAGCAACCTGCCTCATTCTAAGTCAATGAAGAGACAGGACTTACAAGCCCGCACTGGAAAGTTATTGAAATGTGACTGACATCTCAAAGGAAAAGTGTCAACAGGATAGCATGACCCTGTACTGAAACACTGCAAGGTTAATCAAAGTTATGGCAGTTGGGAGCTAGAAAGGCTCTACCTTAGATTGAATTCCTGTAGTCAAAGCAGTGATGGGGCCACTGTCTCATTTTCACTTCCTCCCCTACTGACATTTGCACACGAAGTTTGCAGCATTTGTCCACTTTTCCTTTGGTTTCATTTTAGACAGACACTGGTGGATGTTGCCTGAGAGAAGGCTTTATACATCTGAGTAATGATTGGTTTGCCCTTTCTCCTCTGGGACTTAATCTGCTGTTAACATATGATCTAAGATAGTAAATACACCATTGGGAGGTTAAAATACAGTGCTACAAATTGCAGAGTTACTGCTCAAAAGGGAGTAGATAAAGTCTGAGTTAAAGTATCAGCGGAATTCATCTAAGCTTCCATGGAGCAACAAAGGGAGTAGGTAAATGCTCAGACTGTTTCTCAAAATTCTTACCTCCCTACATCTGGAGAGTTTCCCAACAATCCATTATTTACCAATATGACATCAGGAAATGTATTGCACAGATCTATCTTCTCTTACCACCTCACCCCACCTACCACCTAATTTTGTAGGTTTATAAAGACAGCAGCTTAATGTCAGTAGCTATCATTTTAATTCAGTACTATCATGGTTAAAATGTAGACCAGAACTATCCACTTAGCACACTCTGCAAAGTAACAAAGCTAGGAATAAAGATAAACTAAGGAAGACAGGATACCACCAATGCAATAGTTATGTTCATATGCTCAAGATTACAAAATACAATCCTTAAGAAATTTAAGCAAGTATGGTTTTTATGAAAAATAAAATTTAAAAATTCTCCAGTTTATTTTATTCCTGGATGGAATCTTTTTGCTTCCTTCAGTTTACTTCATATGTTTTCTTATTCTGTCAGCCCACAGCAATATCTCACAGATACAAATAGCACCTTCTTGACACTGCATATCATTAGCTAAAAATGCTAGTGGCCCTATTCTGTTGGTTTCGTTCCCTGCTCTTTCTCCTTTTCTAGAAGGCAAACAGTCTAGAAAGTAAATATGCTTCTTCCTTAGAGCCTAAGGACCTACAAATTTTTTTCCTCCTGCAGACTCTGACTGATTTCTAAATCATCGCCTGCACTGAATGTCACACAACATTTCCATTATGGAATAAGTCCTCCAGTCAATTATTTAATTATGGAAGATTTACAAAATAGCATCCCTTTCTCCAGTAAAAAAAAAAATAAGAGAAATATGATAACAAAATATTTATTATTTTATTATTAATATTTTTAAACCAATGATGGAAAAACTTCTGATGAGGGAAAGATCACCTTGGGAATATATTATATCAAGCATGGCCAGCAAGGACTTTTCTTTTTGGAAGAATAATGGCTTAATGTTTAATTAATCCTATCCATTTCTGCATTTATGGGAAGGCGGAGAAGAAGAGTCTGCTTTATAATGTAGAAAATTAAATATTAAAAACTTTGTGCCTACTTGACTTTACATTTTCTTGTTATGAATGGGTATTTTCACTTTATTTCACTTTCTTCAAACTACAAGAGACAGAAGCAATTACTGCAGGTCTGCTGAACAAAGGTAGTCTCAATGCACCTCTGATACTGCCTTGCCAATCCCAAAACAAAACAAAAAATTAAAAACCATTTAGAGTATTAATGGAACCTTTAAACCTCATATTCAAAGTGACGTGGGTTACTCAAGATTAGAAAAGACCAGGGAGAACTTCAGAAAAGCTGAATAAAGTCATGAATTTAAGAAACTCAAGAGATAAAATTCAGTGTAGTCAAGTGGCAATATACACTGGAAGAAATAATGTGAATTTCTCCCTGTGTACAAATGGGTTCTAAATTAAGTGCACCTATTCAGAGAGAAAGATGTAGAAAGTATTTTGGACAGTTCAATAAAACCGTTTGTTCCATGTACAACAGTAGTCAAAAAGCCCAGCAATGTTATTAAGGCCTGAAGAATTTGGAGTATTAAAAGACAGAACAATAATGAAAATAAAGCCTTTAAATACAGTGACCTTAAATAGTCTATGTTCTTTCCTTGTCTCAAAAAGAATTAAGAAAAAAGTCCATCCAGTGGAAAGCAGAAAAATAATGAAGATGATTAAGTATGTGACAGGTCCTGAGCTGGGAGAAACAACAGAGTAGGGGTATGAATGGCCTCTCTGAACCACTCTCCTAGCAGCCATTTCTTCTACCTTTCCACTTTTGAGCTGTACCTCTGAGAAGTGCCCTGGTACCCACCTGCCATAAGAGCCCTGAATCACTCCAGGCACTGCAGCACAGACCTGAGCCTCAGAAACTGTGTGGTTCCCAGCCCTGCCTCACCCATGGCTGTCTCATGCATGTAGCCCAGGCAAACCATCATGCTCAAGGAAGAGGTGAGATGTTGGGGGTGCCACCTTCACCCCCTACCCGTGACACTGCAGCAGGGCAGGCTCAAGCCCAGATGTCCAAATGTGAATCTTTTCGTACGTACTACGAGAAACAGTAATACATACTAAAATAATGAAGTGATTATTGTGAGCTTTAGATACTGCATAGTGAAAAATTCTAAAAGGAAACTTCTTCCATACTTCTCCCAAAGCACAGTATGGTTCCTTCTCTCCCTTGCGCCATCCTCCCTCCATTTCATCCTCACTCACGTCCTTGTCATTTTCTCCTTTATCCACTTTTGACTCAGTTATCCTTCCTTTTCCATTCTCTTTGTTGACTCCTTACTTTCTCTGCTTCTTGTCTTCACAAAGGTCCTGCAGGTTAAACAGAACCTAGACTGATACACTTTTAAGCCTCCCTTTTAGTACATCATCTTTCCCTTCTTGCACTCCCTTCCACTGCCAAGTGCTTGATCTTTCTCTGGAGAGAAGCAGCACAGGGGGCTGCCAGCAATTGGCTGCATGCTATACTCCTAAATTTTACTTGTTCAACCCACTTTCAGACCCTGGACTAACTACAGTATTAAAATTCGTTTTCTTGTCCCAATTTCTAGCAGCAACTTCCTCACCACCTGGTTTTGGAGTGGGAATGCTCTAATGTATGCTCTTCTAGCTTTTCTCCAGTAAAACTCCAGGCACTGCAGCACAGATATTGTATGTATTCAGAAAAACCTACTGAATGTAGGTTTGTCATTGATTTAGTGACAATTTACATGGAAAATCTTGACCATGGTAGGCATATACTCTGGTTCACATTAAAATTATTCAGGAATGTCACACAGCCTTACTAGGAAAATATTAGTTGTTCCATTTAGCCATTTAGCTTTTTGTTTATCAGCTTCATTTGATCTACTGTCCATGTCACTGCTGCATTCTGACCTCCTCCCTCTTTTACTCAAATAATGCTGCAGTGTATATGAACTTCCCCTCTCTCTGTGACCACTTAAGCTTTGGACTTCTCATGCTCCCCGATGTGGTCACATACTCCTCCAGAATTTTTGGTAACGAGTCTTTATCCTTATCAATTATTGCCAGTCCTCCACCTTCTTCCATTCTGTTGCAGAATTACAGAAGGGAAAGGACCACTGGGAGTCATCTGGTCCAATCTCCCTGCTCAAGCAGGGTCATCCTAGAGCACATGGCACAGGACTGCATCCAGACAGTTCTTTAAGTTTCCAGCGACAGAGACTTCCAAACCTCTCTGGACAATCTACTCCAGTGCATGGTCACACACACAGTGAAGAAGTTCTTCCTCATATTCAGGTGTTTTTTCCTGTGCATCAGTTTCTTCCCTTTGCCTCTTGTCCTATTGGTTGGTACCACTGAGAAGAGCCTGGCTCCATCCTCTTGACACTCTCTATTCAGATACTGATAGACATTGATAAGGTCCTGTCTCAGTTGTCTCTTTTCAAGACTGAACAGGCCCAGCTCTCTCAGCTTTTTCCATGGTAAAGAAGCAAGAACAAGAACCAAAGTCTGCTACGCAAGTCTCTTTACCATAAACCCCATTAATTTCTAGCCACTTTGCGTTTGGTGTTCCTAGTGTTACATTATGCACCTATTAAAAACTGTGATGCCTGTGCATAAATGTCAAAGGATGCAAGCCTCTGTAAATACACAACACTAATAATGGTCTATCCAAAATAGGCAATTTTCATTGAGACAACCTTTATTTTATATTATTGCTTGTAAATGGGATCTAACATATACAGCCCTGACAGGAAGCCTGGAGGCCTGAATTTCTAATTGTAACTTTATTACTGGTTTGTTCAGTGAAGCTAGGAGAGCTACATCCTTCTCTTCCAGTCTGTAAAACGAGATTTGTCAAGATTACCTCCTCTAAAAATCTTTTAAGTCTATGCAAACAAATGTCAAAGTAAGAACTAGTTTTTTTGGTGGTTTTTTTTAAACGGAGAGGTTTTTAAACAAGCCATTCTTATAGAGTCAACTCCAAGGTTATACTCGAGCTCTGAATACTTCTATTTCATAAGTATGTATAGACAATATCTTGTGTAAATATACCAGTTTTTGGGTGTTCCAGGTGTTCTGAAGCTAAGAAGGCATATGTTTGCTTGTGGCCCAAGAGAGTTTTTGTAAGCACTAAAGCCCCTAACTTTTCCCCAAAAAGGGGACATCATTGTAGAGACACTTAGTATGAAATATAAAAAATTCAGTTGTCTGGCAAGGAATTTATAATTACAGAAATCTAGAAAAAAAATAAAGGTTTCAGATCCAAATCAGATATTGTGGCCAATAAAATGAAGATCAGAAAGAGGAAAGAAGTTGGCCTCCTTTTTGATGAAAGTCCATTGGGGTGCCAATAGACTGTGACTGCTTTTCTTACTAACTGTATTAATTAAGACCCTCAGGAAATTCAAAAGCAAGAAAGAGGGTGAGAGGGAATGTTTGCCAGAATTGCTGTGGCATGTGCCAAACCCTTCACTTTTAAGAGGACGTACACAAACCAGTGACATTTTATCTATTCCAGCATAACTGAGCTCAGTGGGAAAATTCCACTGAGTTCAGTTCACGTATCAATTTACACTTAAGGGTAAAGTGGTTAAGTGTCTTGTCTAATTGAATTGTTTTTATTATGGGTTCTGGTTTGTCTGAACAGCATGGCATTCAGTACATTAAGGATGCCATACATGAGTAGCTCAAAGAAGTTAATTCTGTTGGAAGTTATTAAAAAGCAGGGAAAAAAAACTCCATTTTTTTTCCTTACTGCTTATTTTCACATCTTCCAGAAGCATATTATGGTCTTCAAGACACTGTGTCTAACATGCATAAAGAGCAGCACCTAGCATGCTAATTATGTGGTTTGGGGGTTTTTTGTTATTTGTGGTTTTATTCTGGAGGTTTTTTGTTTTTTTTTTCCTTTTTGGAAAAAAAGTCTAAACAATTAAAAACAAAAAGGGAAGGAAAGAAAAGGGAAAAAAATCTAGGGTAGATGCTATGCCATTCTTGATTTGCATCTGCCTGATCCTAATAGTAAAATGATTATAGAATTCATTTTCAGAGCAAGTAATTCATGGAGGTTGCTTTAAAAAAAAAAAAAAAAACATTTCTCTTCTGAAAAATTCAATCTGTTGTGACAAGAGCCAAAGGCATCCAGACCTTTGAAGTACTACACTTACTTATATTGAAATGGTACTTACTTTTAGGATAAAAAGCACCCAAAACTCTTCAACAGGTTCTTGGAACACAAGCCCTGTGAGGAACGACTGAGGGAGCTGGGGTTGTTTAGCCAGGAGAAAAGGAGACTCAGAGGCGACCTTATCACTCACTACAACTTCCTGAAAGGTGGTTGGTCTCTTTCTCCAGGCAGCAACTGACAGAACAAGAGGACAGAGTTTCAAGCTAGGCCAAGGGAAATATAGGTTGGATATTAGAAAAAAGTTTTTCATGGAAAGAGTGGTAAAATACTGGAATGGCCTGCCTGGAGAGGTGGTAGAGTCACGATCCCTGGATGTGTTTAAAAAAAGATTGGATGTGGCACTCGGTGCCATAGTTTAGTTGAGGTGTTAGGGCATGGGTTGGACTCAATGATCTTTAAGGTCTCTTCCAACCTAATGATTCTGTGAATTATTCATTAAATGAAGTCTGTATTTGAACTAACACTAGAGTAAATATTTTTAGCAGAGAAATCTCAGAACCAGTTCAGTAAAACAGAAATAAAACAGGATTGTAAAGAATGTTCCATTTGCTATATCCCAAGTCATGTATTTGAAAGCAATTCCTTCTCCCTAGGCTTGGTTTCAGACCAAATGACTCGATCTGGGTTTCAGCACACTCTGCACAGTACCCTCTGCATCCCTCAGAAGTTTTTATTTCTGCATCACATCTGCTCCCTGCACTTTTCAGTATGTCAGTCTTTTCAGGCTTAGCTACCACGTGTTCTCTACCCTCTGTTCTGGTATCTTCCTTACAGAAGCAAATAAATCTACCTCACTTTTACCCAGTCACTTCCTTTACAGAGGAACAAAGGAAATGAAAATAAATGGCATTCATCACACACATACATTTTGGAACCACTGCTGTTTTCTGTTTTCTCACAGAACATCAATGCCGGCAAGAGAGCTTCATGACAATAACTGGGAGAACCACAGTGGAACATACATCACTGTCTGCATCTGGTGCTATTCTGTATGCTCTGTGCAAGAATGTGAAAGGGTGACATTCCAGTGGACAAACGTTGTTTCAAAGTAATACTAATTTATTCTGCTGCCTTGCACAATCTGCACCGAGAGCTAGAGGCCACAGATTGAACGATACTACAGATCTCTCCAGCACAGACTCTTCTCCTCAAATGCAGAATTAAGTATTCATGAAGAGATTTCAAAGGTCTAAAATGACTGCAGAGCTTTCAAAATGCGACACTGTGAACTAAGACACTGTCAAGTAACAAGTAATAACTGGAAAAGAAAAATTTATCTCTTGAATATAATAGATACTCTACAATTATTTTTCCTTATCTTTACTTTCGCAAAATAACTAAACTAAATTTCTAAAAAGGAACGGAACTAAATCACAAAACCAAAACAAACAACAAAACAAACAAAAATCAACCCTCAAAAAACAACAGTAAAAGGAAACATAGGGATTAATGATTGGCACTAAACAGAATAGTTCTCTCCTCTTCCAGTTTATTTTTTAAACTAAGCATAGAAGAAAATGGCTGCTAGTTATACTTTGCTGATCAATGCAGTATTGTCTTCTAAAATAAAAAGCATTTGAAACTCAGCTTGATCCTTCAGAACAAACATTTTCTAGAGAATACCACTTTTGCGACCAATTTTTAATACATACCTTTTTTTTTAAACACTGCCAATGACTGCAAAAGCACCCCAAAATTAAAATAAAAAAATACTGTTTTTTATTCAACCCACACACACTGAGTTCCACCAAAAGTTTCCTTAAACAGAGCAATATGGAAACAATATACCGTACTCCAGCACAGCTGGGCTCTTCCTATAAAGCACACCTGAAGAACCAGACTGAACTCACACTTAGCTATATTCATTGGGATAGCACTAATATGCATTCTTTTACAGGAGTAAAATAGATGGAAATTCAGTGTTGCAGTACCGAGAAAGTCACAAACCATCTTTGCTTAAGTTCTTCTATTCCTGGAATACTAAAGTGCAAGAGACAGATGGCCTGGACCAAGCAGAGGGCAAATCAGTGCAGCTATTGTGTAGTCTCTACTACAGAGGATCATGTTGGAATATAAAGCTGAATTTGTGTATTTGCTGGACACTTAAGGAATACTCTCTGCTAGTTTGTGACTGCACCCTGTTGTATGGACCCTGCTCACCTCAAGAGGTGCAAACCCACACACGCAGCCTATACACTGACTTGAGATTCACTGTATCTCATTTCTTCTCCCTTTGCATGTGAAATCAAGACAAACTGTGCCCACTAAAAACACTCTAGCTCAAAATCCTTCTCGCATAAGCTTAGATTTGACATTCCTGAATAATGGAATGGAGGTTAGTCCTTAACTGAATCAAATTACAGGACACTGCTTCTTTATTTGAGGGATTGCTCGGAGACAAAAAGTATGACTTCAGTTTTTCTTATTATGTGGAGAGGGAAGCACTTATTTGTTTCTTTGGCTGGAAGGATATGTTATTACACATAAGGCAGCAAATGCATTGACGTATTTATTTCCCAAGGGAAGTGACAAATCAGTATATACCAGAAGAAACTTTGTCACTTGTCCTAGAACAATCCCCTCTGTTGCTCTGGGTGACTGCATATGCTCTGCAAATGATTTTATTTTTATTTTTTTTATATAGCTTTTATGATGTTTGCCATTAGGCTACCAACATCACAGATAAAACACCCCACAGACAGAGTCAACACGCAGAGATTTACTTGGGAACTTGAGAAGGTTCTGATTTCCTTGCTCAGCTTGGGGAAAAATTGAAGCTGATTTATTTTGCTCTTCCTGGCATCTTCAACACCTCTCTTTCACTCACCGTAATATAATGCATAAAATGGTTTTCAACCACATTTATAAATAAATCTTGAAGAACAAATCAGTCTTAATGCATTGGTTTATAAACTCTTTTTTATATATACCTTCTTAAATATCTTGTTACTGTGGCATATGAGACTAACACACTGGCTGTGGATGTACCACTTTGCTACTTTAAGTTGAAAAACAATCCCTTCAAAATTAGGCACTCAGAGTTATTCTACAAAGCCAAAGCTTCAAAAGAAAAATTGTTAACACAAGAAACTATTATCTTTGAGTATGTATTTAGGTAATTACACTTATTTTTTATTACTTGTAAATTTGCATTAAATCATATTTCTTTACTTTGCTACCTAGAAGCATCCTTTTGTTGCTTGGGGGTTTTTTTTTTGTTGGTTTATTTTTGTTTGGGTTTTTTTTCCATTTCAGGATTTTTTAAAGCACATAATACCATAACTGTATACAATGATGTAAGTACTGCATTCAGGGCAACAGGCTCTGCCCTGAGAACATGTCCTTCCCACCCTAAGGCAATAAAGAAAATGTGCCATGTCAGTCTCCTTAACTGTTACTGTTTTCACCTTGTGTTTCTTGTGTTGCTAAAGTGCTGAATCGCGTGGGTGCCACAGAGGTATGCGAAGACAGCTCCACTCAGTTAACAGAATCAAACTTTGATGAAAACCAAAACCAGTGGCCAAAACTGACAAACACCACAGGTCACTATGATGTGTCCCATGGTGTTTAACAGGTTATGAGTTCCCTGTGCCTGCTGGGCATATTGTTGCTACATGGACAAGGACAAAGGCCCAAGGAACACACTCAGAGACTGATACGGAGCCCCAGGGGAACCAGCAGACCGGGTTGCTCCACCCAAAGGTCCATAGGATCACTGAGGGACATCCAGTAAAAAGAAAATCACTCACCTGGGGATAGTGTGAGGGCACGCATCCCAGCAAGTCTCCATGAGCAGTGTCCCAGTCCCCAGGGCAGGGCTTCACCTCACAGACCTGCTGTGGGTGAGGTAACTGTTCAGCTGGAGCTCATGGCCCTGGGCTGGGGCCCCTCCTTGGCCAAGGGGTCCCACCCTTCTCACTGCCCCACCAGGTGCAGCCCTGGGCCATGGTGCACCCATCTGTTGTGCTTTAACCCCATCAGGAAGCTCAGCCCCACAGAGCTGCTGGGTCACACCCTCTCAGTGGGATGAGGAGAGCATCGTTAAGGGTAAAAGTGAGGAAATGCATGGCTTGAGATCAAGACAGCTTAATAGGTAAAGCAAAACCAAAGCAAAACAAGAAATTTGTTTACTACTTCCCATGGGCAGGCAGAGACAGCAGAGCACCATTATACGGAATGGTGACTTAGGAAGACAAAGACCATCACTCTGAACATCTCCTCCTTCCTTATTCTTCCCCCAGCTCCATACGCTGAGCAGGATGCCATATGGTAAGCAGTATTCCTTTGGTCTGCTGGGGTCAGCTGTTCCAGTTGTCTCCTCTCCCAACTTGTGCACTCCCAGCTTCCTCACTGGTGAGGTGGGGTGAGAGGCAGAAAAGGCCTTGGCTTTGATAAGAACTGCTCAACTATAGCTAAAAAAAATCTCCATATTATTAACGCTGTTTTCAGCACAAATCCGAAACACAGCCCCATGCCAACTACTCTGAAGAAAACTAACTACTCTTCCCCAGCCAAAACCAGCCCACTGCCACAGCATGGTGTAAAACACAAAAATAGGGGCATGAAAGGCTGTCAGCAGACACACATTGGCCAGCAGGGCCAGGGTCTGTGTGTGATGTGCTCCTGCCATATTTAGGGCTTGTTTTTGAGGTTGTTTTGAGGGGAGGAATGGTTCTTTTGAGTTAAGTTTCCAGAACAGGTGAGTATGCACCTCTATGGAAGCATTTTGCTCAGAAAGTTGGTACATTAAGTGACTGGTAGAATAGAATGAACCAAATTAGATCAATGGGTCAAAATCACTTTTTGAAGTAAAAAAATACGATTCTATTTATTTCAATGAAATTCAGTGAAATTCAGAATTATTGCAAAGCACCATAATATAAAGAGATCTTATGTGATATACCATATCTTGCAAGTATGGAACTGACAGAATAAATGACAAAATCTGTCTGTGTAGAGTATGTCTTCTTTGGTGAGCTGCTGTATTGATTATAAAAGCTGCTGGAACTTGTAACTTGTTCCATATAAGTGACATACAGGCAAGCAGCTGATGTGTGAGTAATTTACTTGAATCAGCTCTCTTCATTGGTACACTTCAGCTGGGAATGAAAATGCAAAAGTTTTTTGGCACAGCAGAAAACTCCCTTAGCTGGAGAAAAGCTGTTGGATCCCACTGTTCACAGTATTTGATCTTAAAACACTAGAGGGCTGTACACCTTGAAATGTCTGTACAGTTCTACCCTGTTATGCAAGCTGGTTTTCATAGTCTCTGCTGTTTAAACAGATTTCAAATTTTGCTTCCCTCTAGTGTTGCCCCCCATGCCCCTGGCTCCCATTCTGCAGTGGCAGAGGTAGAATTACTGCTCCCTCTCTGCTTCAGTTCCACTTGCAGTAAGAAAGTAAAGGGTTTCTTCTAGAATTTTCTTCCATTTAAAATAAGCATATTGTAGGCCTCTAAAACAGTATCCTCACTCACACTGACTTCATTGCAGGCTCAATTCTGAAGTCACTTAAGTGTAAAAACGAGTCATACAATGGGAATAAACAGTATCATCAAAGGGGAACTTCGATTTTGTATATGAGACTGATTGAGCTAAGTAAAGCTTCCTGTTTAGCAATAGGATAAACTGTCCTTAGTCTCACCTTTGCTGAAGCAGAAGTGAGAATAAAATGACTGTGTAAAGAATTGCAATTATGCCTTCCTCTTTTTCTTTTTTTCTCCATCCCCAATAAAGAGAAGGAATAGTCAGTCCAAGGGAAGTTGCACATTTCATATTTGCTGTCAGGATTTATCAGATATCTTGTAGCCTTTTTTGTGCTTTTTGGAGCTTAGAAGAATGTGTGAGCATTTTGAGGAAGAAGGCCGCGTGGCTTGTAAATAAAATATACATGCAGATCCCTGGTTGCAGGAGAAAATTTGAAAATATCACTCAAGTGGACTTAAACTGTTCTAAAACCAAAAGGCAAAATAAACAAACATGAACTTCATTATTTTTATACTCTGAATGCTCTCTGAGAAGTCCAGAGTGCTTGATGTTGTCCCCATTTGTTTTTCTTGCCAGAAGATTACTGAATTGTGATCTCTGTTTTGCTGAGGGAAGGTAAAAGCAAATTAAAGTCGCTGAGTCTGTCTGCAGTGGGTCATTTTGAAAGGCGCAGCCCTTACAGAGGTTTAGTTCTAGTTCACTCTGGAAGATGGTTTCTGAGGAAGAAAAATATATATGGCTTAAGACTCAGGAAGACAAAGCAAAAATATATTGAGAAGATAAGCACATAGAGCAGATTTTTCTGGGTAAAGCAATATGTACAATCAGATGAATAAAAGGAGGAGGCATGCAGTTGCACAGCTATTGACTTGGGGGAAGAAAGACTCCAGCAGTTTATTTTATTTGTACTGAAGTGATGGAAGTTAGTTACGCATGCTCCCTGAAACTGGCCCAAGAGCACATTTTAGAGAGGTGAAGGAAAAGACAGCTTTACAGCACAGAAACATTCAGTAATCCATGAAGGAGAGCTGAAAATGAATGCAACAAACCCAAACTTCCTTCTAAAGCCAAAGGACTAGCCAGCTACTCTGGGTTCTGGTGTTATTTAAATTATGTGTTCACAATATAATTTCAAATGTTAATTCAATTTTCAAAATTAATTAAAACATTGCATACATTCATTATCAAAACTGAATTTACCAAAATTTTAAAATTCTGTTGAATTTAAATGATTTTTTGTCCATTTTTATTACCAGGTATTTTAAATTGGTATTCAAAAATAAAGGATGCATTTAGTTCAAGTTCTATGTATTTTAGTCCCATGGGAGTTCATAAGTATTTTGCAAAGTCATTCTGAGAAACTTCAAACTCTGTGTGATCAATAAGGCTCCCAAATATTGCAGGCATATTATCAATCATAGCTAGTTTAAGTCCCATAAAAGAAGTTAAATTCTTAAAATCACTCCACTTCTTTTTTTGATAAGAGGCAATTATCTGATTGGTGGCTAGTGGTAAATTGGGAGAAACACAACATTTATTCAATTATTTCATTATTTAATTATTTGACTTAAATAATTTTAAAAAACTAATTGGCAGTCTTCTTCATTTAAAGACCATAAGATGTTCTTCTGGTTACTCTGACCAGCTCATAAACAATTAGTGTAATAATCCTAGTTTCTGTCTCACAGTACATGTATCCTCCTGTGACTTCCCCTGATGTGCAGAAGAGATCTTGAGAAGTAAAGTTATCATGCTCTTATTATCTAAAAACTTGTTCTCAATGGTTAAAAACATGTCACAACTTTAGGATAATTCAGCTGAAATCCACTAAGTTTCTGATAAGCAGGATTGGGTTACTTTTAGCTTCTGAGTTTAGACAAAGCAAATGAATTTTGATGAAAGGTATTTATACTTCCTTTTGTAGCCCCTAATTTGATCTCCCTTGTCTTTCAGCTGTGGTGCACATCTCCTGTTGCAAAGCTCATCTTTCAAAGGATGTTTAATGCAGCAGTATTTTTTCACAGCAAACCTCTAACTTCTTTTCCTTCCCTTTCCTCTCTTGCCGAAGTGGAAGAACAGTGGACTACTTACACATGAAAGTTTACAGTGGAAGAATTGCAATACTGAATATTCAAAACCTAATCCTCTACCTTTTCATTCATAGTTATCTACAGGAGGAGTGAGTGGAGCAAATATATATGTCTGTAAAATACCTGAACTTTTTTCACATCTGCCCTCATTTTCATCATCATTTTTATAAATGTAGGCTATGTGGGGCCTCCAGACAATCCCTCTTTTCTTTGCCAGCTTGCATTCATCCTAAAACTATTTCTTGCCTGAGCACAAAGATATACACATAAAGTCACACGAAGAGGAAGATGTATGGCTTCAAAGAAAAGATGCAAGAGACCTTTCACTCTTCCATCTCTCTAGTCACACAGAAGCTTGGCTTGATCACAGTAACATCTGAAAACAAAGTCAGTCAAGTATTTTTAAGGTGTTGAAGTTACTAGGATCACTATTTCTGTGGGAATTCTGTGAATGGAAAAGGTACAGACTCCTGTGAAATGTGTCCAAACCTATTCAAACACAACTCTAAAAGAAGTCATCCATTTAGTAATCTCCAGTTAAGACAAGAAAAATAATCAGCCTCTCTGTTTCTTACCTTTATTAAAAGAACAAAATCTTAACAAAAGGTACTGGATAAATAATCTATTGTACTGATAACCATTATAGTGCCCCCAAAAAAATGGCTTAGCAACTGTATTCAAAGTACCTTCAGAACAAGAAGGCAGAACAATTTAATTATTAATTATGCTAATTTACTTACATTCTGACAGAATTAAGTATTTGTGAGTTTCAATACTATTTTTTAAGTGAATTTTTAAAAACTGGATGAAAGCATTAAACAGCACAAATGGTAAATCACAGAGAGCTTAATTTTCTGACGTATAATGTAATGGGAAAACCGACAACTGCCAGTTGACCTCTTGTTTCCTTGCTTTCTGTACTGTGATCATTGAGGTGAAACTCTCTGACATATTCCGTCAATTTTTCAAAAGCAAGAAAATGAATAAAATACCCTTTCAGTGATCCTGGTATTTAAATAAATGACATTTATAATAGGAATGCACTTTTGCCTCCACTTTAGAACCTTTTTCAATTTCTTCCGAACAGCCGTTGTTTATGACAAGGAATGACAGACCATTTCCATTTCCATCTCTGATTCCTGTAGCCAGGTCATACTGTCTCATGCAGAGGGGGAGGGAGAGGGCAGCTCATTCTGCTAACCCAGGTCTTATCTGCAGTAGCCAGTGAGTGGATGGACTGGCACCAAAGACTGAGCATCCAGGCCCACCCTGCCTGCATGTGAGCATCCTATAGCACAGTGATTCCTTTAACAGCAGTCGTTTGTTTCTGCACTCAGCTGTATTTGATGAGAGATCTTTGTGCTAAGATGTTCCAGCACTTGTTCCTAGTCTATTGTGCGCAAAGTTGGCGGATCCTCAAGGAGAATGTAGGACACCACCAGAGGACCATTTCAGTGCCTATACTTTTCCCGATGTGTGGTCAAGTTCTGATGCAGGAGAACAGAAACCTCAGCAGACTCCATCTCTCAGCTTCATTTTAGACCTACCAATCTAAAAGTGTTTATCTACTAGGCAGATCAGGATAACTTTGAAATTAATGTGCAATCTATGCATATTTTTAAACTTACTATGCAACTCTCTTTACCATTTCATTGGGCTATTGAAACTAGCTTAGATGAAGTTTATAAATTAATTCAGCCTTTGGACTTGTTTGCAGTTTGAGACTGCTGGGAACTCTATACAAAAAAATGTACAACAAACCAAAAAATTCATCAGCATTACGATCCTATACATTTAGGAACAGCTATTGTGAGTGCCAGTGGCTGTGTAAGAATATCTACATGTTTATTGTTCCCCCCTGAGGCAACAAGCATTGTCTGAAATGAAAGCTCTGTGTCTTGACTATCCCTTGAGAACTATAATTACAGCTATAGAGAATATACCATACCAACTGTCGAGCAATTGAAAAAGACTGACAGGCAAATGCATTTTGTGTCCATTGCTCTGGTATCAGATCCTCTGAAAGTTGAAATGCATAGGCAGTGGGCCAATCTAACCTCAGAGTTAGAGTATTGAATATACCAACATCAATAGAATTATAGCTTTTCATATTGTTCATGACTTTGGCCCAGTGCCTTCAAACAGAATCAAAATAAGTACTGAAAAAACAAGCACTGCATTTTCAACATTGTTAGTTCTAAATAATAACCACAGCTTCTGGCATACAGCTGAGTGCTTTTGCTAACTAAACAAACCATATCTCCAGATAGAAACCAAAGTCCATAGACTTGTCAGAGAATGGAGGCTGAGGACATGACCGACTAAAATACAGAGGCAAATATAAATAGAAGAATTGAAAATGCTAAATCATGCTTGAAATTTTATAGCATGTTGGTAATAAAACTCCTTGAGATTTTTCAGAAAATATCTCAAGCCTTCAAGATCCACTCCTAAAAACAAAGACATTTAATGGAATTGGCAAAGTACAAAATATGTATGTGAAAAAAATAATATGAACAGTGAGATTATTTCAGATTAAGTTGCCATCACAATGTAAATGAATTAGGAGCATTTACATTCATGTTTCTCAGGATTTTTTTCTGTAGACAATGACAATAAATTAGTGATAACCTCTGAAGCCAAAGGAGCTTTATAATTTGTTGCAACGTGCTAGGGTTTTACCCTTGGTTCAAATTAATATATTTTTAGGCTCTATGTGAATTCCTTGAGAGACAAAAGATTTTTGACAAATCCAGGTTCATCTCCTGAGTAAACCTTCTTGAAGGCAAATTCAAATAGTCAAATGTTATATCATCTCATTTTTCTCATATTTGTACTTTAAAAGAAAAGTAATGAATTGTTGGTTTGCTACTTATTAGTTCACATAGATAATGGAATTTATAAAGAATTTTACTAATTATCAGTTCAGGTAGTAATAGGTTAAGAATTTTAATTTAGGCAGAACATTTTAGGTATTTAAACAGCTGGAAATGTACTGTCATCCTTAATAAGAACAATCTCTAGTATTTTGCAGGGCAAATTAATCCTGAAAATGGGCATCATCAGTAATCTCATCACCAACTTTATGAATGACTTTAACATAAACTCAACAGATTTCTCCAACATGCCAGCAAGAAAATTCCCCAGCACGGTATAGACATATTAATCTTATCTGAATGTGAACCATGCAGCTGCATTTTCTCATCAGACGTAAAAGACATCATACTTGGGATGATTCCCTCTATAATTTATCAGTAACTGAACATGCAGCAACAGAACCGAGAATATTCCTGGATATAGCATAACTGTATTAGCAGCTAATTTATGTGTTTAAAATCTATCAAAATTGAGGCTGAAATGTAAGTCAGTGTAAAATTGAAATGCAAAAATGGTCTCAATGTAAAATATTACAATATTCTAGAAAAGTTAGTAATTTGCTTTTTTTAAAAATTTATTTTAATTAGGATTTGCAGAATAATGCAGAGACATGGGTTTTCTTAATCTTCACTGTTCCAGTTCTGATCCTACAAAGGAGATCTTTTTCCATTTTGAAACAAGTAATAAAATATGAATACCTCGGAGCAATGTCAATAAAGGTGATACCAGTCATATCTTCAAGATTTTTAAAGAGCTGTTTACACATCATCTAATATTTCCAAATCAAATAGGAGCATAAGAAAAAGGCTATCTCCCTTGTTTTGTAATGCTCCATTAGATTTTGCTCTGCTAAAAAACATTAGTCAGTTCTTGTGATAGAGAAATCTCAAAAATTAAAACTGTGAGTTCAAGAACTTCTAAAAAAAAAAAAATAGGCAGGTCAACATGAGAAACAGCTATTTGAGCTTAACCAGGCTTCAATAAACCAAGCATCTTGAGGGATGTTATTGAGAGCAAACATTAAGAACGAGAGGCTGCAAAGGACATCAGCAGACATGACTGATAAGAATTCAGAAGGAGGACCACAAAGGAAACTGTTTGTTTAGTTGGAACCTCAAAACCCTCCTAATAAATTTTCTCTGCATCACAAGGTGTCCAAGCTCTTTTATCTCCAATACTCTACTGTCTTTTCTCTGTTGATTGACTTAATTCAATGTTTAGGTAACGCACAATGTCTGACTGATTAACAGCCATATTTTTCAGACAGGAACAAATAAGGTTGCCTAATATATCCTTCTTTGTTATATCTCTGATCACTAAGGTCTGTTCTTCTTAAAAATTGTTTAGCATTGTTCTTGTGCATGACAATAAACACAAGGTTACATTTTGTAAACAATTAGGAAGTGTTAATTTGGAATTTTCATGAAGATTTTTATTATTTACTGGGTTTCAATGCTTTCAGCATTTATTGTACTAATCACAGTTCCATTATATTTTGACAATGATAAAACACAAATTATATTTTGATACATTTATAATGCTCTGTAGGCATACAATAGATTGAAGAGTGCAGAACAGAATATAAGATAACTGAAAAGACAAAATACTTGAGCATCATTTTACTGTACTAGCTAACCTTCACTACTCTCATGAAGACAAGAAGAGCAAAGATTCTACAATGAAAGCTTGAATGGCTTAGTAACACTTCTCAACAACTCGGCACTTCATATGATGTTCTAAAAGCAGACTGACCAACCAGCTCTTTGGAGAAAAAAAAATCCTTTTGAGAACTGCTCCTCTTTAGAAAAAATGTTTCATACTGTTCCAAAATGAGTCAGACCCAATTTTAGCAAACTGTGTCTGGTATTCTATTTGTTGGTGACCTTATTTCAGATGAACACCTGCTCTTCCCTTCCATATTCAGTCTGTTCAAGAGCTACCTGAAAAAGCTGTGATGTCAGCCTCTCACAGAAGCTTTTCTCCCTCTGATTGCTCTTTCCATCCTACTCTTCATGCTTTGTTGTACTTTTAAGGTACTTCATGTGTAACAGTAGTGTGTGTGTGTGTCTGTGTGTGTGTGTATGTGTACGCAATATTTTTTTTTTAATTTAAAATTATTATTTTTATTTTATCTTCTTATTAGCACAGAATGGTCTCCATATCATAATCTACTGAAAATAGACCACTTATGAAAGGGGAATGCTAAGGTTCACATCCAAGCACTAGCTTCAATTTTAGGTTTGGTTATTTCACATCCTTCTTAGAAACTCTGGCTCCCCCCCAGTCTTGGAATGTTTTTCATTCAGTGAAATCTCCTTTTGATCAGTTTTGTTTCTTTTGCTGTTAAGAGGAATTAGCACGTTTGTTAGCTCAGCTACATTCTTTACACTCTATTTGCACAAATATAAGTTCCACTACACATAAAGTATAAGACTAATTCTCACATTAGCATAAGACAGTAATTTATTTTCCTTGAGTTTTTAGTCTTCTAATAGATAAATTAAAATGGATGCCTAAAATAGTCCTCATTTCACTGTTGCAAAAGTCCAGCACCATAAACAAGCTTCAAACTTTCAAAAATTCAGTAGTTAGCAGCCCAATTTCACAGAACACAGAATGGTTGAGGATGGAAGAGACTTCTAGAGTCCATTTAAAGCAACCCCCCATGCTCAAGCAGGGACTCATAGAGCTGGTTACTTTAGACAAAATGCTGATGGATTTTAAATATTTGCAAGGATGGAGACTTCCAATCTCCCTGGACAACCTGTCCCTGTGCTTGCTCTCTCTCACAGTGAAAAAAATGTTTCCCCATGTTCAGGAGAAACCTCCCATGATTCAGTTTGTGCCCATTGCCTCTTGCTCTGTCATTGGGCACCACTCAAAAGAGTGTATTGCTCTTCTTTGCTCAACCCCTTTAGGTATTCATCCTCATTGGTATGGTCCCCACGAGCCTTCTTTTCTCTTTTTTCTGAACAGTTCCAGATCTCTCTGCCTTTGCATCACTGGAGAGATGTTCAAATCCCTTAAGCATCTTAGTGGCCCTTCACTGGACTCTATGTCCATACCTCTCTGATACAGTATTTCAGGTGTGGCCTTAACAGTACTTGGACAATTTCTAATGCAACAGAATCCATTTCCAAGACTAAGGCTCCTAAAAATTATGAGTGGAATCCTAAAATTAATCTTTATTTTGTGTAAGCATTCTACTATGAAATTTCTACTAAGTTACAACTTTAACATTTACCAGTCTTTATTTTCACATTTCTTAGTCTACATTTAACTACAAAAATATATTTGTATTACCTTTGAGTAGGTTTACTCTCCATGCCCATTAAAAATGTAAACATTTATCTGATTCTGCCTTCCTCTTCATTAATAACTTACAATAAAGATATACATAGATTGAATATGAATATGTGTGTGCTTTCTAGAATATTGTAATAACAACCCATAGCTTAATTGATATAAGTGCAGCCATGATAACTCACATCAACTAAGAATCTGGTCCCCTTTTTCCAGACAAGCTTTTGTTCATTCAGCACTGCTTTTAAACATGCTAGGATTGAATTCCCTGAAAATAGCCAAATTTAGAACAGGCACAACAGAGGAGCAAATGAGCAAGCTTTCTTGTTTGTCCTTACTTGCCCTCTCCTTCACAATAACCTTGACCCAAAATAACCACTCCTAGGCATGAGGTTGTAAAATAGTCTGAATGATCATTCAGCTTTCCTTTTATTGGTGTCTGTAGCTAATGAATGCACATCAATTTTTACCTCTACAGCAGAAATTGAATTGATTCAATATTAAATTGATAATATATGTGTACAGCAGAGACAGCTAAACAGAAATTTGCTTTTTAATCTGTTTAAAACCAGATTTTTTTACTAATTTATTCTGATGTATTTTGTTGCACACTTTCTTCATACTCAGTCACAGTCACACTGAAGTTCTAATTTGCATTAAGATTCTATGGGTTGTCTTGCAGCCATCTGTAAAACCTTGAAGATAACCACAGATAGACTGAAAGACTAAGTTTCCATGCCACACCTTAAATTATTTAATGAGTATTATCCATCAACCCAGGGAGCTATTATTAAAGGTTTGTTTTTTGTTTTTTTTTTGTTTGTTTGTTTGTTTGGGTTTTTTTTGGTTTTTTTTTTGGTTTTTTTGGTGGTGGTGCTGATGATGGGGATATCATTAAAAGAGAGAAAAAAGCAGCCATATATAAGTGAGAGATACACAGCCTAAAGGAAATAACAAATCATCACTTTTTCAAACAACTTAAAGGTGTTTGCTAATATGGTAGCAATCTGCTGTGAAGTCAAGCTGTAAATAGATTCTTTTGTGTTAGATTTGCATGCACAAGATGTTAATCAGTTCAAAGCTCAGACATTCATGTTCCCTAGAATTATAAAAAAACAAAGCTCTCTGACATCTCTATAAATGGAAATACTCTGAAAGAACTGGAGAGAGCACTTTGTCTCATTTTTGTGTACAGAACATTAGCTATCACATGTAAAAGATCAAAAACAAAAAGGAAAGCTTAAGTACTTAGCTAATTATACACTAGTGCATAAACTATGTGGACATTGTTTGGCTACATTCCACCTACACAGAGCTAAAATTCAGCAGCTCAGGAGATGTGATCTACCTCTAAGCACTTGGATTACCAAGCAGAGCACTTTCTGTCACAATGTTCCTGTTTGCCATCCATCAGGTATATGAATACTTCAGTAGAATCATAGTGTAAAAAAAGAGAACAGAATAAGGATTTCAAAGCTTGTTTCCTTGACCACTCTTCATTTCTAGGAACAGACACTTCTTATGCCATCTATCATTGGATTATAAGCAAATCTTTGGGTGACAACAGATTCTATATCCCAGATGCCAAATTATAGACTTAGATGCATCTCTCAGGAGCTTAAACAATCAACTTCTCTGTTGCTCTTTTTAGTACGTGCAGCTATTAAAAAGACAACTGCACTTAAGTTCAGCTCTGATCCTCTCAACATGTTGAATTCTTAGTTTTGTTTAGTATATGAACAAATCACAGGCCTTGTATATGGCTGTTATGAAATAACTGATCCTTTCTTTGAGGTCTGTGCCTACCACACACATGCAACCGCTTTTTATAGCATCTTTTTGGTGTATCTGTTGTTATTATTCATAGTTCTTGCTTCAGAAGACATCCATTCACTCATATTTCAGAAGAATAGAGCAAGAATCAGCTTGCTTATGAAGTCGCGGTGATTACTATGGTTTTTACATAATTTTTTTTAAGTAGTGAATGGGTAAATTTGGTAAGCTACCTAGAGAAAATCCCCATTTAAAACAAATTAATACCTAAGGCAAAAAGGGGCATGAAAAGATGAAGAATGGATGTATAAAAGAAGTGCCTTGGAAGGTGCTGCCTCTTCAAGAATCATGAAGAAATGGGAAAAGAATGAGGAGTTATGTTTTGTCAGGTGAAAGCAAGAAAAAGCTGGTGCAGCAAGAAGTCAGAACAAAGCATTTCTTTAATTCAAAAAATATATCCTGGGGGGAAAAAAAAAGGTTTTTCTAAACAATATTTACAATCATACTAGAGCTTTTCTGAATGTTTTTTACCTCTGCAAATCCTAATGCAAATCACCTTACCAGCCAGCTCTTTGTAGCATTGTTCCTGTCTTCTACTGGTTGCAGACTTTAGGGATTACCCAGGCCTGAAATAATCCTAATGACTTGAGTGCAGCTGAAGGATAAATCAATTTGCAGGTAAAGGTCAGATAATCTACAATTTTTCATTCAAATTTCCACAGAATTACACTGGTATGGGATCCTTCTATGTTCCTTTGTAATATATCAGTGAAACTCCAGATTGTGGGAAAAAAAAAATCTACCATAAACATGGGCACCTTACTTTTTTTCCACTAAAAAAAAAATGCAGGTCACTTCATTCTAGCCCCTCACTCTCCTTTCATAGGGAAATGGCAACATCACTGTATGACCAAATATATGGTAGAATTCAACAAGAACCTGACAGGCTGAAAAAAGTCATACTCCATGGCAGTGGAGTTGTGACCTTAACTTTGCTTGTAGTAAGGGAAGTGAAGGAGGAAAAAGTTCGTATATCCCCTCGGGCACTCACCCAGGTAAATCCTCACAGGTGTGTTCTGATAAATGATTATGTAAAGAATGATGGAATAGAGTCAAAGACTTCCAGGTTGCCTAATGTAGACATCCTTTAAGAGTCAGATTGCATCAGGACTTCTCATGCATCAGTTTGGAGAGGGTGGACAGGTTTGTGCCTCAGTCCTTGTTCCCTGCCCTTGCTGTGAGAATACAGAGGTTCTGCCATAGAATAAGATTAAACATTCAAGGCAAGATAAAGCTATCTTATCCTTAAACAAATGTCCCTTTCAAAAGCTTAATACAAAGCAGGTCTAGAAAGTCTGCAGCTATAATGATTTCATGTTTTGCTGATCCCAGCCTTTTTTACTGAAAGACTTTTTACTGGTCCCTTGTGGAAAGTTGAGATCAGCATTTAAATGCAAGTCTATCTATTTAACGTAAGTCCTCAGCAGCCCAGTAATAGTCAGTGATACTGAGAATTTTTAAGTAGTTATGCATGGATACATATATAAATTAAATGCATATTACACTTTTTATGGCTGATGACTATACATACATATTTTTTTCAAAATAATTGCAATTTCTTTGGGGTTTCTTTTTCCCTTTTCTCCATTAATTAAGATGTAAAACCATTGCCTAACAAGAATATTTTTCTTGTTTGCAACATCTCTTTCCACAGACAGTTAGGGACCAATTATAGACATTTCCCATCTCCTTCTAATTTCTATACCTAACATGCATTGCTTCCTCTCCTAGGTAACAGGGAAGCTACTACTCATGTAATAAGGAATACCAGGAAAATACTCTATGTTCTTTCTATTTCTTTAGTAATAATTCTTTCCACCTATTTTAATGTGATAGATATTTTTTACTGTAAATTGGAATTCTTATGAAAGAAAATGAGAAAACTGAAACATAATATAGCAATCCAGCTTGTGCAACATGGATCCCCTATAGCTGTTATTTTCTTCCTCTTTTCCCTTCTGCAGAAACTCCAGACAGCAAAACTCTTCTCAGCAAAAAGCTAACAAAATCCTATTCCTTGTGCTGTGCATCATGTCAGTTAAATCATTTAATAAAAGAATTTTTTTTTTCCATTGAAAGGCCTTTGGGAAAAGCTGATCAGTGCAGAAGGTTTCATGTTCTAAGGTTAAAAGGGCTTCTAGCCTGCACATTCAGCTCCTTCTCTTACTTTGTAATCTAGAGAAACCTGGCTAAATCAATCTCAGCCTCTCCAAATAAAGTATACCAGACTTGGCACTTCTGTATCTGCACATTGCAATTTTACTTCCCACAGTGCCAGTGAAGCAGTGTGAGACCTTGTCAAACCTCATCAAGCAGTGAGCAGGAAGATCAGGATCCCCAGCCTGAGGCCCCACACCCCTAAAGTCCTGACTTCAAAGTGACTCCCCCATGCCTCCATCAGGAGGAGCATATACTGCATATCTATGCCCGAAAATTTTTCTTAGGTTTTTTTTTTTAGCTCATGCTTAACTTAATGCCCTAAGCATCTCTCTGCTTTTCCCTGGCCCTCCAGTCAGTATATGCCTCCTGTCTTGTCTGCTGTCTCCTATAACTGCCAAATTTCTGCAAGATTCAGTTCAGAGTTGATTGTCAAGATCTCCCTGAGCCTCTTAGTTCTTCATGTTCTTTACCTGTGGCTGAACACAAGGCATTTAACCTCTCAGCTTTGATTTTTGTCACTTGTAAAATGGAGAAAATAATCTTTAGTACTTGCCATGAAAGAAGTCAATATTTATCATTGATAACCAGAATGTAAAATCCAAGATCTTGCACTTGGGTCGTCATCTTTCTTCCTTCAAAATCAATGCAAAGTTCTCATTGACTCAAGGAGAGCAGCATGTAGCCTTTGCTTCTTTATGAACCTAGAAATACTGTGATGACTGAGATACTAAAGCACTGACAGCCATTGGCTTTTAGATAATCGTTCAGTAGCAGTTATGACTTATCACCACTACTGTCTCAGAAAACAACCAGGAGGATTAATTCAATTTTGTTTTTATTAGAGAGGTAAACTTTTTTTTTCAATTTAAAAAAAAAGCAGCACTGTAAGATTTATATCTTACTGCATGAATAAACATTTTCCTGTTCACACAGCAGTCGCTCATATGTCCTTATTACTGGTTTCCATGTAATAAGGACAAAACTTTCATTAACCCATTTGATGTCCCTCAAATTAAATGATTAGGAAGATTTCAATCTAGCATAATGCCAGTCTGCTCAAATCTGGAATCATAGTCTGGGGGGCAGGATGTGATGGTGTGTGGGGATGCATTGTTTTTTTGTTGGTGTTTTTTTTTGTTTGTTTGTTTTTTTAAGACAACAACTGCAACAACAAAAATGTCTTTCTTTTTCACCTTAAGAGTTTCTAGTCCAGAAACACCATGGGGACAGAGCAAAGAAGGCAATGATTTCCAGTTGCGGGGAGGGGGAAAACACTACTTAGTTGCACAGGCTCCTGTTTTGACTTCATTTGGAAGGTTCTATAACTATTTTTCTGAGGAACTTTATGCTAGTTTGGAAAAGTATCTCACTTCAGGAAGAGTTTGGTCAGAAAAGAGAAAGGGGTGTGTGTGTATCAATAATGAGGTATTTCTACGAACTACATATTGGGATTCAGTCAGGTAATTTACATTACAGCCAGAGTATCATGCCACCTCTACAGAAGCAGCCAGACTCTCTGTGTTTTCAATCAGAATATGAATGTAAAATGTTTGCTGGATCAAGCCAAGCATGCTTATGTAAATACGATTTTAGTTAAACTTAAGAGCCACACCATGTCACAGAGCTTGTAAAATTCCTGAGCTTGCCTCATTTGACTCTATCACATTCAGAATAAAAGTGAGCACAAATACACAAATTAAACAAATCCACTCTGCTTCCTTTGGGATGACAGTATAGTCCCTCAGCTAGCTTCAAAGATGACGTCTGAGTGCTCCAAGCAGACGCTGAGGCCAGCCCCAGATGAATTCTCTGCAACAGTACCAAATTGGAATAACCTATTTCAGGCCTGGTTCCCTCTGAGATGATAAAATTAACAGTACACTTCTTACAGCTGTGTATCCTCAGTATCTGAACCTATGCTGTGCCATTCAAGCTGCTTCAGCAATAAGAAAGCAAAACTGAAGAAATGTCTTTTGCAGAAGCATACGTATCTCTGCTTCTATTTTACAGTGACAACATGAGGGCAGTCAAATTCTTAGACTCCATGGACAGGTAAAAGAAGCTTTCATATCTCTGATTAAATCAATCATTTTTCAATATGAAAAGACCTGAGCATTTTCCTGAAAATAACTTCAACCTCAAATGATTGATATCCCTCCTAGATGGTAAAAGACAATAGTAATCTGCAAGCAGTTATGTGTAAAGGAACAAAGGAAGGAAGGAAGGAAGGAAGGAAGGAAGGAAGGAAGGAAGGAAGGAAGGAAGTAGGAAGACACATAGTGTGTTTCTATATCAACATGCATGTGCACTTATGCACAAAAAAGAATCCCTTCACTTTTTAATAAGGATTTTACTAGACATTAATATTTTAGGAGCAGCCATAGTACATAGGAATATTCAGCAAGATATGTTGTTGATGTCTTTTATAACATACGATCAGAAAACTAAGAAAATTGGGATACCTCTGAAAAGAAATAGCACTTCATAAAAGAATACAGTTAGATTAGACAAAGCATCTCAGTGCCTTAAACTGAATATTTCCCCCTTCCAAAACAAAGCAAAACAAAAAAATACAGAAGATAGGTATCTAATTCCTCTTCATTGTTTTTCACTTTTTGAAGACTTCTGCCAAGTTAAAGCAAACAAGTTGCATGCACATACATGGCTTGAGGAAAAAAGTTCTGCTTTTTAATAATGACTCTTGTAATTCAACCTCTCAATACATACAGAATAATCAGGCAGTGCATACTAAGAATATTAGCTTTAATTCTTCAGATATGACCACTTTTTTTATAAAGACTTTTCAAAAACATGTGGTATCCTAGAATCAGCCATGTTTGTTTTGCCCTGTTAATCACGTGTCCCTTTTGGGCTTTGTCCCCAGTTGAGTTTGCATCTACAAACTTTGAGTTCTGGAAATCCATGCTTAATCCCAGGGCTTCATCATCTCCTGGGATTTATAATTCCTGGTGTTTATAATTCTCTGGGTTTATAATCCCCAAATACAAAACACTATGGAAAAAGGATACTGCTGAGGTTCAGTGTAGCGGGCAGAAAACTGTAATAATATAGGTAGCTCATTTCTCAGTATTCACTGTTCCTTCTTACAGTGTCACTGAACTATAAAAATCAAAGGTTCATCCAGCTTTGTAAACTAAACAGGAGTAGGGCACAGTCAGCATGTTTAGAGGCACAGTCCTTGACAGTTTTAAGGCAACTACTGCTATCATAGAAAGTACTGTGGTGTAGTTCAGGGGTTATCTAGGAATGGAGACAGTCCCCAAACTGCAAGACACTGGTCATCTTGCCTTTAGGACCATCTAGCTGCATGAATGTGAACTATGACATACTGCTTGTTCTCTGAGCTAAATAACAGACTTTTGCTCTTTTATTTATTTTTATTTTGTGTCTCTCTACAACCACCTTAAAGGAGGTTGTAGTGAGGTGAGTGTTGGTCTCTTGTCCTAGATAATAATAAATAAGGGTTAGGACAAGAGGAAACAGCCTCAAGGTGGTCCATTGGAGGTTTAGATTTGGTATTAGGAAACATTTCTTCACTGTAAGGGTTGCCAAGCATTGAAACAGGCTGCCCAGGGAAATGGTGGAATCATCAACCCTGGAGGTATTTAAAAGACATGTGGATGTGGTGATTAAAAATGTGGTTTAGTGGTGGATTTGGGGGTGTTAGGTTAATGGTTGGACTTCCAATCTTTAAGGACTTTTCCAACATAAGTGATACTATGATTCAATGATACCATTTACTAGTCTTGAAACAGAGATTAAGAAATATTTTGCAACCTTTAAAATTACAGTCATGTAAATGGAGGGCACATATACTCAAGTCACTGCTTAAAACTTCACTGTGTCCCTCAGGATGATGCTGTTCCTTGTCCAAATCTTAAAATCCGTGATGCTGTATTCTTTATAAAATCTTCCAAAAAAGGGCCATCCTCAAAAAAAAAAAAATAAAAAAGCATTTTTTCCACAGTGAAAACAGAGAAAAGCATGTTGCCAAAGAAAAAATAAGAAAAGAAATGACATTTACCTTATTTATTTTTTAGAGCAAGTGACTGACATTATTCTACCCCTAAGTGGAGGAGGATGTTGAAGTGTAGCAATAAAACTTGTCAAGAATACTGGCAAAGGAATATTTGCTGAAAATTGTTAAAGGAGTAACCACAATAAAACAGAAAAAAACACCTTACAGGTATACATGAATATAGAAGACAGTGGAAAGAAAGGGAAGAGGCTTTCAACCAATTCAGTTTTATTCTAGAAATTTTTATCATAAGACAGTGGAATTCAAAGCTGTAACATTTCTTCTCTACAGTTCTGTGGGAATCATGTCCATGAAGACACATGCCGAAGTATTCTCATATTGATGTGATGTTAATTAAAGATACAATATTATTGCTGACCATATTTTCTCTTTGCACCCATTATTCATCACGTTCAGGGGACGTGGTAAACTGCAGACAGTTGTCATTTAGATTATATAACTGTACCTCTTTTATGCTCAGCAAGAACAAATAGTGTTCTTTAAAACAAATACAAAAGAAAATATTTGCATAAAGAATTAAAAATGCAGAAATTGATCGAGTTTATCTATTTTATGGGTTCATAGCACACCATGTTCTAGGCATTTTTTCTGAGCATGCCTGCAATACCTCATTCAAGCAGTTTTAGATATCTACTTTCCATGAGAACAACACACAATAAACTTTATATTTATGCCTAAAATTTAACTTGAGCCTATTTCAGGGAGAGGAGGGGGTGATTTAATTTCCATTATTCTTCCTTTCTGTTTCTTTACCTGACAACTTTCTAATATAAAATGCATGAACAGTGAAATGAGCAGATCTCTAAGACTCCTGTATCCCTGGTGAGTTGTTCAGCTACGGGGATATACAACCAAGCACCTTCATGTTTGCTGTCCTAAATCCTTGAATCTTGAATCCCTGGGTGCCCAAGTGGCCCAGTTTCAATAGTATAAGAACATTTTAGAGGATGGGCTTTTTTAGGTTAATTCTTTCCTTCTCTTTCTTATTCAGTATAAAGTTTGGTATACTATAGACATTTTACCTTTCACTTTTTTGGTCTTTGATTACTAGACAGGTGTCAGAGAGTAGCAACTGTTTGAGTGCTAAGGCACTGACTCACAAGCTTGAAATTCAAGTCCTTTCTCTGAAACAGACATCCACATCTTACCCTGAGCAAGCCATAGAAGCAGTGCATGCCTCAGTTCTTAACTGGAAAATGGAAAAACTGAAAAATCTTTAAAACCATGCTACATAATATAGTACAGTACATGACACAGTACATCGCAGAAAATGAAAGGCAATCATATCCTATGGCAACAGCAGCTGTATTCACACTGTAAATATAAACTAAGGCTAGTTAATCCCAGAGAGAGGGGCATCTTTTTCACAGAAGTGTCACAGATTTCAATCAGCTTTAATGCCAATTGACTATAAGTCACTTGTGATCCCTCTATTGGCATCAGTCTGCTTTAGGCTAAGCTCTTCCACAACGTTGTGATATTTGTGTTTCCAGTACTGAAGGTATTTCAATTAATTTTAAAAGATCACTGAGATTTTTTTTCCCCACAATAAATAATTCTATCCGCTTCTGTAAAACCCTTTGTTTCCAACCCTTCAATTTTTGGCACAAAATACCTGCCAATCTCCCTTCTCACTACTGAATGAAATATAGCATGGAAAGCAAAATGGAATAGGAAAAAAAGAAAATGGTGATGCCAGTGAGAGTTGCAAAAAGCAGCAGTGATAAAAACTCACAGATTAAAAAGCCAGTGTGAAAGATGCAACAACAAAAAAAGAAAAAAAAAACAACCAACCAACTGAAACAAAACAAACCAAACATACAAAACCAAACCAAAACAAAACAAAAAACCAAACCAAATCAAACCAAACCACACCAAAACAAAACAAAAACAAAACCAAAAACAACCCCAAAACCAAACCAAAACAACTAAACAAAACCATAGCCAACATCAAAAACTCCATACCTGGAGTGGAAGTTGAAGAGTATTTGAGCAGCTGTTAATCAAATATTCACTGTTAAGCAAAAGAAGAAGTTCATTGTAAAAGGAAAATCAAAACTGAAGCCACATTGCAGAGAGAAAGGGAGCATGCTTGAAACAGAGGAAAAGAACCAAAGGAGGAGAACACTCTATATGTTAAAAGTCTCAGAGATCTGCCACATGAGACATGGACACTGGTGGGTGAGACATGCTTTCAGTCCACAGCTCTGTCAGTTTTCACTGGCTTCAACAAAACTTCACATCATATGATGTCTCAGCCTGTCATGAGATCCTTAGTTGCATTCCCCATTATTTTTTGCCCTCTGTCAACAGAGGGCAAAGACATTCCATTTCCTAACTTCCCGTGCCTCTTTGTCCATAGGTGCTTCTTTACAATCACGACACTTAAAATTTACTGAGAAGCCTCAAGTTTGTCACTGTATCACAGAGTGCAGTTTTGAGCCCCACTAAAGCCTCTAATTTTTTTCCAAACCAGCCATGTTTATCATAGATGGAATAATTCCATGAGCTTCTTGGCATTAGTTTTTAGGACATAGACAGCATTATCATGTCAGAAAGCAATGTATGTACAAAAAAAAACCACCATTCACCGTGTCACTAGGTCACAAGTGCTCCTCTATCTGAAAAGCTCAGTGAATTTAGGTGTATTACTTCTTTTTTTTTCTGCACTTTTCCCACTCCACGTTCATCACCAACCAGTCCTGAGAGGTCCCAGTGTTGCCCCACAGAAGAAACACACTCCTGCTCTTTCTTCACCTCTTATAAAAGCAGTTGAAAATCACAGAATCACAGAATCACAGAATAATGAGGTGGGAAGAGACCTCTAAGATCATCAAGTCCAACCTATGCCCTAACACCTCAACTAGACTATAGCACCAAGTGCCATGTCCAGCCTTTTTTTAAACACATCCAGACATGGTGATTCTACCACCTCCCTGGGAAGACAATTCCAGTACTTTATTATTCTTTCAGTGAAAAACTTTTTCCTAATATCCAACCTTTACCTTCCCTGACATAGCTTGAGACTGTGTCCCCTTGTTCTGTCAGTTGCTGCCCAGTGGAAGAGACCGACCCCCACCTGTCTGCAACCTCCCTTCAGGAAGTTGTAGAGAGCAATAAGGTCACCTCTAAGCCTCCTCTTCTCCAGGCTAAACAACCCCAGCTCCTTCAAACGTTCCTCATAGGGCTTGTGTTCCAAGCCCCTCACCAGCCTCGTTGCCCTCCTCTGGACACGCTCAAGCATCTCAATATCCTTCCTAAACTGAGGGGCCCAGAACTGGACACAGTACTCAAGATGTGGTCTCACCAGCGCCAAGTACAGGGGTAGAATGACCTCCCTGCTCCTGCTGGTCACACAATTCCTAATGCAGGCCAGGATGCCGTTGGCCTTCTTGGCTACCAAGGCACACTGCTGGCTCATATCCAATCGGCTGTCGACCAGCACTCCCAGGTCCCTTTCTGCCTGAACACTGTCCAGCCACACTGTCCCCAGCCTGTAACGCTGTAGGGGATTTTTGTGGCCAAAATGTAGAACTCGGCACTTAGACTTACTAAACTTCATGCTGTTGGACTCTGCCCATCCATCCAACCAATCTAAGTCTCTCAATGTACCAACCAGCTGCAGGAGCCAGCCAGGGATGGTGAAATGCTCAGCACCCAGTGTCAGTCCAGTAGGACACCTGGATCCAGGCTCATATCATCAGCATTCTGCTTCAGGGGACACACTGGCAAGGGGACACAAGCAGATTGTCACAACAGTCCACAATGCTCTCTATGTAGTGGGAGCTCTCTTCATGTAATACAAGGCGTATATACACATACATGAGCATGTTTGACAATGACTACATATTTGTGTATAAATATTTATGAAATATTTTCATTTCTAAAGGAAGAAAAGATACATTCAGCTGGTCCATAATGCATTCTGCTCTCACATTGCTCTGAATCTTAATGACCAAGGTTGAGAATAAAGGTATAAAGGTGTATATTTTGGCAGCAAAAAATAGATTAAAATCACAGAATATGATTTATATTTAAATTTTAAATGTGAATTTTATATATAATTTTATATGTGAACAATGATAGAATTACTTTAACTGAAGATAAAAATAAAAAAAACCCTGTCAGCTTTGTTCTTTGTCTGTATATTTTTAAAAGCCTCTGCAAACCACCACGACAGGATTCACTTCTCACACAGCCTAATTCCTCTTACAGCTCTGAATATTACCATCTCAGGATCTAGAAGGTTGAGAGACATGTTTTTTTTGCAGATGGCATGAGAGAAAAATCAAGACATGACGTAGAGAAAGATGTCAAGTGGCAACAGACTAATGGAGAACATTTTGTCCTACTTTTGAGGAGCACATCAGGAACAGCTTGCTTTTATAGTGGATCTGAAGTATAATCACTGGCACTATATGACTGCTGCAAGTATTGCTCTGCACTAATCACTACCATATTATTGTGAGTTTTGCTGAGCATTCTGTAAAAGATACATTGCATTCTTTTTTTTTTTTTCTTGGCACTTATCTTGAAAATTAATCAGATATACCAAAATCTCTATACAATAAATAATGATAAGCTGTAGCTTTTAACATTCTTGATAAGTTTCAGAGATTTATTGCTTTTCGTTTTACTAGCTGCCAAGAATCAAAACAATGACTAAATCTATGTATGGATTTCCATTAGGTAAATCACAATAACTAAATAGTAGAAGTAAGAGATGTCTTTGATGCAAAAGCATCAAAGCCTTTAAGAACCTATTTTTAAATCTGCAGCAGTCACCCATTTTTACCACAGTAAAGACCAAACATTTTGAAGAATGATTTTTAAAGATATTTTCACAAATTTCTATTCAGATATTGATCCAATATCCATACAGAGTCCCTGTAAAGGTGACAAGGTGACAAGAAATCTATTTAAAATCAGTCTTGTCATATAAGTTGTAAGGAGTAAAATAAAAAATAATTCTCTTCTAGGCCAAGAAAGAAAGAAAAGGAGAGAGAGAATAAGAACAAACCTGCAAGTAACACTTTCTAGTCATATTATGGAATATTCTATCGAGCAATCCTCATCTAGTATTTAGAGAGTTAAAGACATTCAAGCTTTGCCAAATCAGCTTGTGTATCTCCAACAGGGATATGCTTTGTATATATGACTGATATATTGGGGGATCATGTAATCTGCTAAGCTTCTGGACCTGCTAAGTGTGAACCAGCTCTTCCAAAATCTGAGCAGAAGCAGATATTTACGAATCTAATCACTGTTTACCACCTGAGAAAACTGGCCATTAGGAGTGAACCCTTACTCTGAAATCACTGGGAGAGCAGCCATTGACTTCAACAGATCAGAATTTTACCAAGGATTAAGTCTGGCATAAAGTGAATTTTATTTCCACCAAGTGGATTTTCAATCAAGGGAAGGAAATCTGATTATTCTTTTACTAAAGCATTCAGAGTTCCTTGGATTTTGTTTATAGTCCTTTTTTATTTTTTTAAATGGATTTGGACATGCAAGGAGAGGTAAGGAAAGCATTTTCTCCCGGATACAAGCAGTTTATTTTCTGTCAACCTTCTGTGCTGTTCAGAATTTGTCGCAGAATCCCCTACAAGCTCAACATTTAAGACAAATCTCACCACAACCACTTGGAATCTTCCCAATGGTCTTTCAAGACAATATAGATTTTATCACAATATCTTTTTTATCTATACCAGGTGTTTCTTAACCAACCAACCAAATATATCAGAAAAAAAATTCTGGTTTATGTCTTGATTTTCCCTCCTCTTAACATAGGAAAATATCCTTCACTGTTTCAGAAGTCTAAAAACCATCAGAAGTCTAAAAATATCTCGCAATGCTCCAGTGTAAATCTGAAAGCACAAATAATGGCATATATCTATATACGTATACATTTCAATCTATAGTTCATATTGATATTCAATTCTCTCCTATCTCTCTTAATCTTATAGATGTGCATGAACATATACACATGTGTATTTGTTCTCAAGAATGTGAGGAACAGGATTGCATTTCCTTGTTCAAATAAGATGTACTACCAGCTGCAACAGCCATCAAGTTCCTCTGGCCTTTAGCCAACTTCAGGCAAAAGTTCATTTGTACCAGCAACTGCAGCAGCCTAAGGAAAGGGCACCCTTGAGGTTTGGCTTGTGTAAATGGGTCTGTCCATGATTGTAGCACAGCAGAGCCTCCTCTCATGGCAGAGGATGCTCCAAGGTCCTTTGGGATGTGCTCCTGTGGCTGCGTGGGGTGGTGGGTTGGTGTAACGAAGGAGTCGATCTCCCAGTGGTATTTTGGTAAAGGCAAAGTTACTTGTACTCTCTTAAGAAATGCTTCTCATCACTTCAAAATATCTGTGGGAAGGCTGCTCCTCTGACACATGAAGCAAGCTCACCCTGCCCAAACCGAGAGTGTTAGGGATAAATGCTGAGTATGTGCGTACATGTGTGTATAACATCCAGCCTCTTAAATTTTAATCGAGCTCATACATAAGTTTCTCTGGTGATGGTGAAAGTGTCGGAAATACAAAGCATGCACACACATCTCCCAGCAAATGAAACGTGTCAGCAACAGCTGTAATCAATAACAATATAATATTCTTTCCTAAATAATGGTACAGCAGCAGAAGTGTGTAAGACAGTGATGAATTATTCAGCAGGTCTGCTTTGCTGCTACATTGCTCCTTCCATGCTTTAAGCTTTTCTACAGCCGAAACACCTGGCACAGCACTCTCTGACTTCATCTTCTTCTGAATACCTAAATCTATTTCTTCCCTCATATAAAAATTAAGTTACCTAAGTGCCTGAAGCTTTAAACAGTCTTAAATGGCAAAATTGTATGATGTCGTGAAGTTTTTTAATAAGTGCCTTATTTCTACTTCATAGCTTCACATGGAGATTTGAAATGTATGTTAGCAGGCAGCTGCATATTAAATATTTTTGAAAGTAAATGCTCCAGACTATGGAGAATTTAATTCAGTAGAGTGTGTATGATATTCTGGACAAAGTATTCATTAAAAGACAGAAGGCAGGTCTATTCAAGTGGTTAAAATGAAAGCCCAGGTTATTAAATTCTTACTTAAGCTGAACAGTATGCTACTCCCATGTAGATACTGCTTGGTATTGCCTAGAATAAGCACATAGTAATTTAGTTTTGTTAAATGATGCAACATGTTTTCAGTCACCTAATTCTCTAAAAATGCATATACATATACATATATATATATGAAAAGTACGCATTTCAGCATCTAATTAAATACAGATTATTAAATTAACTTTATAACACTGAACGAGTGTAAAAAGTTAAAATATACAACTGTGGTTCACAGAAGGAAGGTAATTTCTGCAAGACAAACACGAAAAAGAAGTTGAAACTTTTTTCTTACAATTTTAAAGAAAAGGGATTTAGTTTCTGTTGTGTTCATTTGAGCTATTCTGGAAATTATTTAAATCTTTGTCTGGACAGCAACATATTTGTATCTCAAGATATTAATCTGATCTGCCATTCTGCTAGAGACAGCGAGATCCCTTTTAATGTATTTAATGTGCTGTGCGCAGCTCACTTTTAAATGCCACAAGCAGTACAAATCCGTCATCTCTCCTTGGGAATCTGCCTGATTCTGTAATACAGCTTACTGCTAAGTAGTTTCTCTGATACTCAAGCTATATTTCTCCTGCTTGATTCATGTTCTACTTCCCATTACTTCGCGTTAACTCCCTCTGCCCCTGCTACCAAATGAAGGAGATCTGATTCCTACCTGTACTAGCTGCTAACTTACTGCTGTGAATGTAGCAGCAAGAAATAAATAACCCCCCACCTTGGAAGGTCACCTCTGTGATGTCCCTGCCTTCCCTGCCATCCTTGGACACTCACTGCTGTCCATTGCCAGGAGCAGGACCTCTGCCGTGACCTCAGGAAGCTATTTCCCTCTCCTAGGAGACACCGCTGGATCACTACTGAAATAACTCAGCATTCCTGGAGGAATATGTTATTTTTAAATAGGCAGTGCATTGACTCTGGAGCTCTTGCGTAAGAAAGGTTTCTAACAACAGTTCCAGGCAGAGCCCAGCCCGCCCAGTGCCATGTGCCTCTCAGCAGCCGACACTCAACCTCGCAGTGCGGCACCGAGCAGCGCTGCGGCTGAGGAGCAGAGAGAATGCACGTGAAGGAAGGTCACAAGGTTTCGACCTAGATTTCAGTCAGCAGGAGTCTGCATCAGAAAATAAATTTGGATGTACTTCAGCGCCCTTGACAAAAAGGCTACAGGCCTGAGTGAGGGAGGAAAATAAGGTGCAACCTTGCCTTTGCACCACAATGCGTAGCAGGGGGATGGAAAGTGACTATGCCTTCATTTGTCCGCGGTGCTCTCTGTGATCGTGCATTGAGAAAAAAGGATCTCCTGTGTCAAGCAGACTGCCACTTTGAGCAGAGAAAATAGCTACCTGGCTCATGACTGCTGAAACAGAAAATATTTTTTAAACAAGCCATTAAATTTTAATAATAAAATTTTGAAGAATTTTTTTGGGAAATCTATGTGAAAATACTTATGCAAAAACACTTCTGCAAAAACACTTACATAGTAATTATACTTTCCTACCAGAATCCTTTCATGTCTCCCTCTGATTCTGGAAGCTGAGACATGACCTGTCTAGTCACCATCATCATTAGAATAGGTTGACAAAGAAGCAATTTTTTTGAGCGCTTTTATTAACTTTGGCAAATGGATATTAAATTAACTGCAAGTTTTCACAAATGCAGTTACTCTAGCAACTCCAGAACATGAAGGAGAAACAAAATGCATTAAATATAAGTAAGTATGTGAAGATCATAACTGTCCGTCCCTGATCAAAGTGAATGAGCAAATAATAGCAGTTCTTCTACATAGAAAATAACTATTTTCCATAAACCTTACATGTCCTTAGGAAAAAATAAAACTCTTTTTTTTCTGCTATACAGAGGAGGTTTATTTACTAAAGGAAACAATGACAAGACCACATATGAAAATATATTGTAAACTGTTTTCTGCAATTCTTCAGTGAAATGATAAATCAGATTATGTAATCTCAGGTGGCAATTCAGATCTATTACAACTAGCATCCATATCCAAATACTTCTAATCTTAAATCATCACAACTATTACTGTCTCCTTCAAGTTCCAGTGAAATTTGTATATTAAACAGCACTCATAAAACAAAGTTACAACTTGCCAACTGAAAATGGTAAAACAATGAAATGATCTGATCTTATTTTAAACAGCTTTTGACAATGGCTGCAGTAGCTCATTGTAACTATCCTAGTTGCACTATAGCCTCTTCACGGAGACGACCTAATTTCTTTTAATTTCTTGTATTATTGATTTTATTAGCAACACTGAACTGAACTGAAAGCTCCCCTATCTTAAATTTACTAGTGATAGTTTTTGCTGTGAAACTTTTACAGGAGTTTTCATTAGTACAGATGTAACTAAAGCAACAGAGGTTAATGTCCAAAATATATCTGGAATACTAAAGAATGTCCAGTACTGCTAAAGAACAGCAGCCAAACTTCAGATTATCTTCTACTGCATATGGACATCCAGAATTAAATCTACTTCTTAGTAGATTGTCACCTTGACACAGGCAGACCCTGTTGACAGGACAAGAATTTGCTTAAAAAACCAAACACTGTTTGCAGCAACAAAAGCCCTTGCGCAGACAGACAGATGAGGGAACAGATCATTGGCAATGCATCCTACCACTGAAGGAGACCTTGTAATGGGTGTGTAGGCAGAGAGAATGTTGAGATGGGAATGTGTTGGGCAGGAAGCTTTGATAGGAACAGAGAAACCAAACCAGAATTTGAAATATTCTTTCTAAAACTGACATACAAAACAGCTGAGAAATTTAAATATCAAAAAGAACCATGAAAAAGATGACGGTGTCTGCTTCCTGCTGGATTAACTGCAAGGGTTTCCAGTGTGGTGGCCCTGTACTTCATGCTTGTCCTTTTCCTTGGTAGTTAGGCTTGGCTTTCTTTTTCATAGATATAACATCAAGTAGCAGTTTTCCTCCAAAATTACCCAATTTCGTAAGATTATATCTTTGCTTCTGGATTCTAGGAATTATGTGACATATAACCACAACTTCAGCAGAGTTCAAAGCTTTTTTCTATGCATACTACTGAGACACCTGCCCTAATGAACACAAATAAAGTGGAAAGGGGGGAGATGGGGGGGTGGGAGTTTAAAGAGCTTATTTGGTAAGCAACTAAATAGGCTTAAGGAGGCATGTGTCTGTTTTCTACTACTTACACAGAATTCTTAGGTCATCTCTGCCAAGTCACTTAATCCAGCATGTTTACCAGCTCAGAGGAAAGGGCAATAACATCCTAATTCACAGAAGACAGCAATGTTAAATAAATTCAAACTATCATGCTGAGGTAGTGCAGTGATAAGGGCAACAACAACTTCCAACCACACTTCTGATGCCCCCCCAGACATCATATCTGCTCCTCACCACCATGCAGTGGCTCAGCCTCTAGAGAGTCTTTCCTTGAGAGACAGATCCAGGTGATACAGTCTCTTTCTCACAAAGCAGTAAGCTGGACCTAAGTCAAATGCCGTATAGGATATTACCTTGTCCTGAGGTTAATTTTAAAAACACCAAAACAATTAAATATGACAATTCTAATTTGCCTGAGCAAATCTTTTTTACTTGAGGCAGGAAAAAATAAAATATGAAAATCTGTGTAAAAATAGGGATTTGTCCTTGGAGATACTTAGAAATACGTTCTTTCCACGTGTATTAAACTCTTCTTCAGCTGCAAGTACTTATTCATAGACACTATCAGACTGTTTAGAGCAATTTGTTTTTAGAAAAAGACAATTTTAGGTAATAAATCTGTATAAACCAGTTCTAAACTGGCAGCACTCATAAAAAACGTTCATTTAAAAATAATTTTCTTCCTCATGATCATTTTTTTTTCATGGCAAATAAGTAATTTTAATTGGATTTTTCATCTGATATGATATACAAATGTATTTAATGCAATTTGTTTTGCAGCAGTTCACATTACCTACATTGACAAACAGAAAAAGAGTTCCTGAAATTTATACCATTAAATGGAGAAGAAACAAGGTCTGTGAACATCTTGGGACACAATTCAGTCCACTTAAAAACATTTCAAAAGCTCTTTGTGGTTCACCTCATAAAGCTTCTGGTTCACAAAGCTCCTGCTTCAGATGTCTCCAAGTGAGATGCATGATGCATGCACAGAAAGATACATAACTGTATAAAGGGCTTTACTTTACAGCACCTGCACAAGAAGATTTTAACTTAGTGTGGAGCCTCTTGGCAGTGCTGCAGTAAAATTTACATTCACTATCCAACTATTGGTATTCACCATCCAACTACTGCATAATGTTATGACAAGGTGTTTATCTTACTGGTTGGGGTAGTTCCTGAACTACCTGGAATAGCAAAAAGGCCAAGAATCCCTGGAAAAAAAAAACAAAAAACATTAATCTCATTGACTTTGCTTTCCTGATTTAGGATAGATGGTGCTTTGGAGGTGCCTCTGTCCATTGACTGCAAAATGAATCAACGATCACTGTGGTATAATTAGTGTGGGAGCTCCATGAATTGGAAAAGTTCCAGGCCAGCATCTATCTAGTGCATCTCCCAAAGTACAATGAAAAAGTCATCACATAGCTCTCCCCATCTCACATATACACAGTTGCCCCCTTGTCTCAACAACTGTCACTGTGACACTCCAGCAGTCCTACAAATGTAAAGTCCTACTTATGCAAATGATAATTGATTTGGTCTGATGTTTTCATCACATTCCTTGCCTTATAGTCCTTTTAAAGATTGTCTCCTCTGTATTATTTACTTTGCCATAATTTTTTTTAAATGTTCAAGAAAAACCACTACTGACCTTCCACCATTCCATCATTTTTCTTTCATATTGAGAGTTTTACCTCTGTCTCTGATAAGCCTGTGAGGCCAGCTTCTGTATGCTGTTCACTTTTAAACAAATATCTCTATTGTATGAAGCTTGGTGAAATGTCTCCTAGTTACCCTCTTAGAAAGCTAATCCATTCTTTTTCTTTTTAATTTTTACTCTCCAATTTTCACTTATAAGTGTCCTCTACCATAAAACAACTCCTGGGTTTCTTTAGGGTTTTTTTTCCTTTTTATTTTTTTCTTTTATTTTTTTTCCTGTTTTCCACCATCCCTTTGGTTTTATACAGATTTGCATTCTATTTTATATATAAGTATTGGAGGCAGAACACATCTTTTTGAACTCTGTGTAGAATCCAACCAATGAATTATTTCTAGGTGTTATACAGTGAAAAAAACAGGGAATAGATACAACAACTTGAAAAATTAGCATTCTTTTCTGATTTCCATGTCTTTCTTTGAATATGGAAAGCATGCTGTTCTTTTTCTAAATTTGCCTAGCCTTCCCACTTTACTACAATTTAGCACTGGAGAGATTTATGAATTGTTTTTGATAGGTACATAAATTTACTACATTACACATTAAAGGTGTCCAGCTTTGTCAATATAATTGCATAAAAGCATGCTAATTTTGGTTCTTGCACTGGTGTCTCAGCAGAATGTTCTTCTTGTTCACTGTTAGAACAATAAATACAGAACAAGGATTTTAATGGTATTCTCTTTTATAGCAATCTGATGGGGTGAAGTAATTGCTTTTGGTGCTTACAATATCTGTAGCTAGATGAATTTACAAGGAAAGCACTTTAGCCTTAGAGCAAAATTATGAATATGTATCAGGCTCCTGCATTACATTTATTGTCTCCAGTACACAAAAATCAACTTTGGCATTACAAGAAGAGAGAATAACCAACAAATCATCTCCTGAAGTAGAAAACTATTATTTAAAGTGACAGTTTCACCCCTCTTTTCCTCTAAATAAGGGACAAGGATCTAAACCAATAATCTATCCTTTTTCACCTCTCTCTGTAACCTGTTCACAAGGAGACTGCCATTAGGCATAGCACTGCTGACACCAACACTTTTATACGATACTTCTGATGACAGCTATTAATGCACCATCAATAGGAGACTTACAATACTAAACACGCATTAAGCCACTGCTACTTTCTAGCTGTCTGGAACTTCTCTAATACAATCAAGGGAACTGGCAGAAATCCTAGTTTGCCATCACATACAAACCAAAAGAATTTCCATTCATCTAAAGCAGCAAGGAATTGGGTTTTCTTGATGCTAATCAGGAGAAAAAATTCTCTTTAAAAGCAGATTAATCTTCATATTAATAAATGGTTTAAGATCATACATTCAGAGATAAGATTACTGAAACTGAAATAACTGGATGAATGTACAGCAAACTGAAAATAAACCTTCAAATGAAAAAAAAATACAAAATCAAAAACAACTGAAAGGACTGCAAACTGCTAACCTAAATATGATGGGCTCTCACTGTGCATATAACTTACTGTCTGACAAAGCAAGTCTTTTGCACATTAGTTACAAGCCATGACAGAAATTTTATTCCCCCTATTTTATTCCCCCCCATAAATTATATGGAATATATGACTTAGGAATCATTTCAATACATACATAATGTCTCTGCTTAACTTCCAGATGATATCACTTTCTGGCGCTGCTCTAGTATAGTAGAACAGATTCAGAAACCTGATATAAAATGCTTATAACCAAAGGAAAGGAAACAAAGAACAGGAAGAAGGAGAGACAGATGAAAACAGTTGCATGTACACTTTGAAAAAACAGCTAATGCAAAACTAAGAAATATACAGAGAACTATGGAATAGGCATTCTAAGGCATATCAAAGCTATGTTTTTGTGCAGTGTACTCAGAAAGAGTACTATATTCAAACGGCGTGCCAAAAATACTAAGCATAATGAGGCAGCCGGCTCTTGTCAAAATCTATTCCTAAAAAACTGAGCTTGCCATTTTCTAAATACCATTATTTTTTGTGTGAGTTATTTCTTTATTTTGCTTTGATTTTTCCAAACTTCCACATATAAGACTCATCATTTGTGTTTGTATCTGGAAGCAGACCCTAAATAGGAAAATTAAAAGATATATTTTCACATGCATCTAAATACTACTCATAAAAGCCTGTCTGTGCTTTATTTTCTTTTGAAAAGACAAGAACTTAGATTGTTGCTGGGAAATTAATCCTTGTTTTCACTCCTTGTTCTGGGCCTCCAAACAGAAACTTAACTTTTGAAAGGTTAATTTTTACTATAATTGCTATAAAGAGGCTGCCCTGTATGAGAGCCTTATTTCCTAGTCAGACAATGGCTTTATCAGAGAGCTTAGTGTCCAGCCATTGAAATGTTCATGTCAATGTCAAGTTGAAATACCATCATCCTCATGCCAAGTGAACGTAAAAGAGTGTTCAGGCACTTACTGGAGTTAAGTCTTACTTTTCTCCCTTTTACAAGCTGTTCCTGAGCCAGCTTCACATTTGATACACGCCAAAATTGGTGGGAAGCAAAACACGTGATGGTTTTGCTGCCATATAAGGAAAAGCACTGCAAGCAACCATTTCTAATTCCTGTCAGAAGAAAAAATCTGTGGAGAAGGATCTTTTAGATCTTTCATAGTCACTGTTAGTCACAGAACAGACTGTATGCTCTTCTCTTGTCAGATTTTAAAAAGTCATCTTTGTTGCAATCATGTTCCCTCCTTTCTGGGCTGCATAGAGACAGAGAGAACCTGAGCATTTTAAAAGGCAATCTTTCCCCCTTAGGAAGGGGGTATGTTACAGTGACAATCCAGAACAGTAGTTGCAACCTCTCATCCACCGAGTTGCAATGGCATGTCACCACTGGGTCCGCTGTTTTGGAAACAGCTATTGTTTCCTTACTGACTTTGGAGCGTTAGGCTTCTGGGGAGAAGACTGGAAGATGAGTGTCCTTTGGAGAGTTCTAGAAACCCTAATTTACTAGGCATAAGATCACTGCAAGGACATCAGTTCCAGGTGCTAGTATTGGCAGACATTGCAGCATTGGCAGGTCATATTACAGCATTTTTGAATTCACTGGAGCCAACCTATGTCATCTTATGAAATCAGTCTAAAAAATGATAAATTACCTTCCTCCATACTGAACTGGATCCAGGATAGAGCAGACTGTACAGGAAACTATCACTTTGAAAATAAAAATCCATCCAAGATACATTTTCAGGATGATGCCAACTAAGAGGTACTACATTATCTGGAGAATGTCTGAGAGAGACAGCAGGAGTTGAACAGCTACTGCTTTTCATCCAAGAGCTCAGGCCACTAAATTCTTCATGGTAATGAGTTATGTGGATGGTGGGCTAGATGCAGGCATGACAGTAGGAGTGATGCTATGAGCTGTTTCCTTCTATAAGTTGCACAATATAAACAGAAAACTGGCTAGAACTTTTTAAACTGATTGACATCAGAAAGTTGTAGAGTTCTAGTGAGAATCTTTTGAAAAATGAATATGTTTTTCCTGTCATCAAAACCCAAAAACTGTATTTTAAACTATTTTTAAAGAAAGAAGGGAAAAAAAAACCACCTAAAACCAGAGGATGAAAGTTCCCTTTTTCATAAGTAATTCAAGAACCTTATTACACCAGTGGTCAGCAATGCCTACAGAGACAGAAAACATCCTGTTATCCGGGATCTTTGGTATTTATTACACAGAGAAGAAAGGGAATAATTTTCAGTCATGCTCATCTCAAAATTTCCAAACATCTGTTTACAAGGACAGTAATGCCCAGGAGCAAAGCACTCAGAATGGAGAGGCTAACAACTTGTGTTCTTGATGGGATGCTTAGACCTGTCATCCTTCTCACTGAGGCACCCCGGAAAAGATCAGGAGAAAAGACTGGTGCCATTCACATGCTCTGGACAAAACATGAGGCATTGAACACATATATATTTTTAACTTATTTGCCATTAAATATAAGGAATTTCATCCACCCTTGAGGGAAAGCAACCCTGCAAAGCTTGGATGGATTTGGATTGAGCTGTAAAACTATTTTTCACAGTATACATTTTAAAAATTGAAATGGTTTTCTTAAATGAAGGAAGGTTTATTTTTTCAATCTGAACTAACAGTTCAACTCAAGAACTGTTCAACTATGGTGAAGCAGATTAATTACTCTTCTTTTTTTTCTTTAGAAAAATATTTTCTGGTGTAAAAAACCCCAAACAAATGCAAGAAAAATCTGTGTGGAATAAAAAAGGGCAGAGCAAACAACTTACATGCAATTCAGACAATAAAGACTTGCTCTACTAAACTGAATAAATAAAGCAATCAGTTTTAAGAAAGAAAACTTTCTTCCCAATTACATAGATAATTTTCACCCCTAGAGAACTCATTAGTCCCAAACTGTATTGCATTCCTGTCATCAGCCAACATTACTTTTCAGTAAAGAGTTTTCACATGTTTAAAATATACATACAACTGTATTCTTCTGAAAGTGTGTCAGGTATTTTTAAGATGACAGTTTATGTAGTATTTTCTTTTCACATAGCTAACTTCCATTTGTTCTTACATTGTAGCTATAAAGTTTAATTTTATCAGAAATGTATGTATAGATAAAAAAATACATTAAGTGTACACATTGACACAAATAGCTCACCTTTGGGCATTAGCATAAATTATGAGCATCAGAAGAAGTAAAAGATGCTCAAGGGGCAAATGACATGACTGGAAGCATGCAGAGTGTATTGTACTGTGGCTGGTACATACCCAGGTCAGACTGCCAGATCACTCCTTCATATAAGGCTCTGTGTATGAATGACAGTGCAGAGTTGGTGGTCTACTGAAAGAACTCATTCCAATATGATTTAAGAGAAGAGTGGCTATTTCACAGCAATTTGACTCTCTAGGGATCTATAGATTGCTGTGTACATGGGGCGCTCTACTGGAAGTAATGAGGAAAGAAGAGAGATGCTGTGGTCAAGACACTGCATGTACTAACTGTGACCTGTGTGTCCTTTAGTTTAAAGTTCAGGTTTCAGGTGAACAGTGAATGTCAGATTACTATGTGAATTTTTGATCATCACTCCTTTTCTCCAGGGATCCAACTTCCCCGAGGACCTCATAAAAATATTTGCCCTGTCTCAACCTTTCATTTTGTTCCTCAAAGATCCATTGAAAAGGTATCTGTATCACAGCTGCAGTCCAATGTCAGCCAAAAACAAAGTACAAAAAGTTCTGCTGAGCTGTAACTCACTGCACTAAGCTGAACAAAAGCTTCCTTCCTGAAGAATAGCAAAGGCTCTACTTCTGACAAAAGCTTGCTTTCTTTCCCAGCTCTTTAGGATTCAGCATCATGACTTCAGGGATAGCTGTAGACGTGCAGAGGTTATGTGGAGATTTCTGAGATCTGAGATTCGATTCCCATTATATTTCATAAATCACTGTGCTACCAGCCTATGATACTTTTATTTCCAGGTACAGAAATCAGTTTGCTGAGATGAACCTTTCAGTCATCTCTGGAACTGGCATGTTGTTCTGGAGTTGTGTTCATCAAGTGCACTGCCACTTTCCTTTGAGATTCATAAATTAATTCCAGGTATTATATAGATGCAATTTTACATATGGTTTTACAATTGATGTCATTTGATATGGCCTCTGCAAACACTGCAGGTCCCTTCCTGACAAATGCTGGTGCTGAATTTCTAGCCAAAACTAAGCAAGGTTGAAATGCCTTGTAAGCTCCTTCCTTGATTTCTTTGTGGTAAACATAGTGGGAAGAATATCCTACAATTTTCAAGACCGTTAAGTGCTACATTTAGGAAGAATTCTTTTGTTTCAGTTTAAACACTGGGGATATCCCTTACTGTAATGTTGATTCATGTATATGCACTTCTCTTTTCAGGCCCTTAAGTAATGGAAAATAAAATAATTTGAAAAACTTGTTCATTTTAAACTTGTGTCAAGAGGCTAAACTATACTAACTGCAAATTTCAATCACAGAATATACTTGCATTTGTCTGACTTTATGAAGTACATGAAGTATAGAGCCTATTTGAAAGAAAAGGTCATAAAAAATGGATCATAAGAAATTGAGTGTTTGCCAAATGTAGCAAGGAGGCTCATGTTTTCACAAAATTATTTGGAGGAAACAATATTGAGCACTCATACTAGAAAAGAAATGTGCAATGCGGAAATAGAATTCTGGTATAAAGATTAATGTGGTACAAATGAAAGATTATTGTTTGAGTTAAACAAATCTCTCTTAGCCTCATCTCATAAATAGCCACATATTTAGTCTATCTAACAACCAATTTTCATTCTCATCATAACAATTTCAAAGTTAAAAAATGCAGGTCAAAATTTACAGCACAAAAGACAGAGGAGTTATTCTTCAAACCCATCAGTGGGGAATCAGACTTAAACCACCTCACATTTAGCACATATTGTATTTTTCCCCACTGAGTTTATAGCATTAGATCCATTTATTTTCTTAACTGCACATGGTCTTTTGAAGTGTCCTGCAAGTACTTCAATCACATTAAAAAAGAAAAAAAGGCCAAGGAAAGAATTTATGTATGTAACTTAAGTTCCTCATATACAACTTTTTTTTTTGTATCTGAACCACTACCAGGAGAAAACACTATCCATTCCTTATTGTGTGAAAAGGCCAGCAAAGTGTGATTACATTTGGTAGATAGCTAGCACCAACCCAGACACCAAACCTCTGGAGGCAGGATGTGTCCCCAGAGTTCCCAGAGTTCCCAGCTTTCAATAAATATCAAGATACTTTATGAGATATTTAAATTCGTGCTCACTGGGCTTTCTGCTAGAAATGCTGATATAATACTAGATGCATTAAACAATTTGTCATACTCACATAAAAGGTTGGGCATTTTATTTGCCATCCTATTATTGAGTTTTCAGCTTGAAAATTACAGGACTTGTATAAGTACAGTCACACTGTTTTGAAGAAGGAAATGTTGTTTAAAATATTCTAGGCAAGCTATTGCTATGAAGTAATAGAGATAAAAAGCAACAAACAAATAAAACTCTTTAAACCATACCAAACATGAAAGAAAACAAAATGTTAGAATTAAACTGTCATTGGATGACTGCTTTTAAAGTTCACTGTCTTCATTAAATTCCCTCTGAATTTAATGACCGTAATTGCCAAAACAACTTTATTTATTGAGATTTACGGTTGCATTCTACAAATAAGCACAGTCTAACCATGTCATATCAAATATGTATGCAGCAAAGATTGACAAAAACACATATAATGATTTTCTCCATCTCCAAATTATTGAGTTAGTTAAAATGTTCTGTTTGCAGGAAAGTTACAAAGAATTTATGGAAGGGCAATATGTAATTAGTACCTGAAGTTGTACTGGGCTGCTGATTCTAATTAATAACACTTTCTAAGTGTGTTCAAAGGCATTTAAGTAAAATGAAAGCCTTCAGAAATGCATCGAAGCATTTAATGCCTAGATACTGAAGTTATAAGCCTGCTGTAAAAGCCTAAAATAGGTTAGACAGATTAGACTGGCAGAGAAAAACCATAGGCAAAAAGAAGACACAGTCAGGTATGAAAGAGACAAATATTCTTGAAAAAAAAAATAAATACAGAGAGACAAAAAAGTGATTTGATTTGAAGAAAAGCTTGTGCTTGTTTATAAAAACACTGTTTTTAGTAGCATAGTTTTAAACATCATGCATGCTATAAAGAAAAACGTTTCCAGATAACACAGCTGGTCTAGATAATAGACAGCTTTTTAAAAAAGAAGAATCCAACCTTTAAATTTTTTTACGTAAAAACAATTAACATTCTCTGGGAGGTACTTCATGACATACATCTGTTACATTGAACCAGTTCCTCCTCTGAGCAAATATATCAAATTCAAATAATCTGATCCTGCAAGGAATATTAGTCTGCCACAGCATTACTATGCATAGTTGGTGAAGCGAAATAAGGAATTGTAGGTCATCTGGTGCTGTTAAAAACGCCAAATGACTTGTGACACCCTACCCTCTGTTTCTTTACAACTATATACAGAGCTCATGTGTAATATTTCAGTTGCAGTAAATGAGGCTCAGTTGAGAGGATCCCCACCCTGAACATGGTTCTTGTCTGTGAGCTGATCCCTCCTCAGTATGTAGAACTTCACATACTTATGTAAATTAGCATATGAGAGAAAAAAGTACCCATCTATTCTACACATAATGTTTGGTAATCCAAACAAACAAAAGGCCAAGCTGCAGCTGAAGCATCCGTGAAATTACACGCAGGGTTTTCCCTCTTCCGTGCATGTCCACAGCAGTAATCAGGGTATAGCTGGGGAGTAAAGTGATTGCTGTGTATTTATGCTGCTGTGTGTCCAGGAGGGATGATAAGAGCCCACTGAAGTTGCTGAGTGACTAAGTAAAGGCGAATTATACCTTTCTGAAGACTGACACTGTGTGCCACCCAGCCTCCTGGGATGTCCATTCAAAGGTGTGCTACGCCCAAGAAACTGAAGCACGTGGTCCAAAGCCTGCATGCTGGCAATTACTTCACAATCTGTATCGGCCATCAGTAATGAAGGAAGTGAAGCTACAGAAGTACTCTTCTTTTTTGGCATTTTCAGAACAGCTTGACTACTAATAGAGAAACACCTCTAAAGTCACACTGCTGAAGTAGAGTATGACTGCAAAGAGCCCCCACTGCCCATGCTGAGCAGAAATTTCACCAGCTGCCCACTGGGCCACAGACCTGGCCTGTTTTAACACTTCACCAGATTCCCCAGGGCCGGCCAGCTGATCAGCTCAGCTTCAGCTAAAGAAAATCCAGTGGAGCTAGAGAGAGGTGGAAAATCTCTCACTCTGCAAGGCAGAAAGACAGAGACAGAGGTTAAGAAAGTTCCCTGTCAGACAAGAAATCCACCCTTTTAACTTTTTGTACCTCCCTAATAGCAGTTCCTCCTGCATAAACTTCAGGCAGGCTGGGTCAGTGTAAACATCCTCCCCTCCCCTCTGCTGGAATGGGCCTCTCACTTATCCCCCACTGGCAGCTGTGGCTCCGGAGGCAAACAGTGGTCATGCTGTTCTGTGCACAATGACAGACAAATAAAAGAACAAGCAAGCTTGGGAGATTTAAAATCTAGAGCTGAGGGATTTCTCCGAGTTTCACCGTGTCTCTGTGATCCTCCCCCTAAATGTGAGAGCTGTTTTCTTCAATAAATGAAGCTCGTAATAAACATCTCTCCTCCTGTGTCTCCAGAGCCCTAAGGGAGCTCTGCAACAGCAGAGCATAGAAATTTGCAGAAAGGTGTCCTCTGATGGATTTGACTTACACAGTATCAGTTGGTATAAACTGCCAAGAAACGGGAAATGGGATGTCTCAAGATACCCATGGACTCCATCATTAAAAATCATTGTATCAAATGCATATTTGAGCTTTGTTTCAAAGAAGTGTTTGATTCCATCAAACTATTTTTGAAGCATAAAAGTTTATTTATAAGGACTTTTTGCCTTTCATGCCTTCCTTGTACACTCAATTCACAGATTCTCCAGTTAAGGGCACAAAAAGAGCTTGTGCATTTTTTAGACAATTTAGATTTCAAAATGTATTTTCTTACAGAATATTGTCATTGAAATATATTAAGTTGAAAATACAGTGAATATGTTTCTAAGGTTGAAAAAGGCAAGACCAGGTCTTGTAACTAGACCTCACATCTGTAGAGTCAGAATAAGTATGATGGAGGACAGATTCAAAGTGTCTTGTCTCAGCAGGGTATTATAATGGTACATATTGTACATGCAGAACCTTAGAAACTCTCATAAATGTACTTACAAGAACTGAGAAGCAAGTGCTTTGTAATCTTTAATCAGCCCAACATTCAAAGCCTGCTGAAATTAGAGTAGATCTTCTTTTCAGCAGGCTTAAGGTCAGGTATTTTACATATATTTAAAAATAAACTCAGGAAAGTCATTGCTGGACCAATTCTTGTCCTTCCCCCTCATAAGGACTTATCTGCCCAGCTATTCTAAGAGTCAGGCAAGTCTCCTTTAACAATAAATACCAAGTTTTTACCTTCACAGCATCAGTCCTCAGTTAAAAGTCAGTTGAATTTCTGTTTTATCTTATGCACCATCAGCAAAATGATTTATCTAAATCTGAAGTGCAGAATTTTTATTGGTAAGATAAATGTAAAAGTCAGAAACATGGATTTTCAGATACTGCATTCACAGAGCTGGCAATTAGAAAAGCCATCTTTGACTTTCTACTGGCACTGACAGCAAAGTCATTAAGAAGAGTTGCATGAATTTACAGGCTTTTCACAGTAATTTTTTCTGATCAAATTACCAACAATCTTAACTCTGTAAGATATCTAGTGTGCAACTTGGGGTGACGGAAATGAAAACAAATATCAAGAAAGACAAAATATCCCCAACATAGTAATTCTAATGCTTATTTACAAAGATATTTTAGCTCTTTGTATGCTTATCAGCTCAACACTCCAAAAAGTTGGTGATTCCAGTCCAGTTAGTAATAACTATCTGATTGCATTGTGTAATTGGGATTGGACATGGATCTAACACACTCTGGGAGGAATCTGAATGACATCATGGAGATCTAGATAGATGTGTTACACCACTATGCCAGCTTCCACAGCAATCATACACAAAATCTCTATTATTATCGATGGGAATGTGATAGCTGTTGTTTCATCTTGAAAATAAAAACAATGAAAAAGGGGTTTAAAGTCTTCAGTATTTAGAAGACGGAGACAGTGCCTACACAACAAAAACTGCAAAATCATTGAGATAAGCTAGAATTTTATGGGAACAGATCAAACAAAACTAAGCACTCTTTCCTGAAAAAAGATTGGCAAATTACTTACCTGAACAGATAAAATGTAGGGCACACCAAACACATTATCTCACTTAAATTATATGCATTCACACACCCACACATAGATTTTAAAAGCATGTTCTATACAAGGTTATTATACATAAGGGTATATAATAAAAAAGTAAAATAGGGATTACTAATTTCCTATGTGTTTAGTCACTTTGTCAGTTATGCCATAACTGTAAAACCTTGCGAATAAATGGTTTCTTACAAGAATGTAAAGAATAAAAAGACTTAAAAAAAAAACCAAAAAAAATCCTCAAAGTGAAAATAAATAAAAATACCAAGATTAGGGAATACCCCACAAAACAAACTTCTTAGTGGTTTTTATTCTATTTATTAAATATTAAAGGAGGAATTAAACTATACAAAACATGAAATATAGTAATCCTTTGCTATGTAGTTCATGCACAACAAGGCTAGTGACTCATAAAAGACCTGAAAGCATCTTTGGCAGCATTTTATCCTCAGAATCCTGTAACAACTCATTGTGCGTCATATGAATGTGAAAGGACAAAAAAAGCAAAATTTACCCTAGTACAGTTTATTAACTCAGCAGATTTTTCACTGATGGAAGAAGTGAGCCTTATATCTTGCATTATTATTGATTATATTATCATCTTATACTTAGTATCACTTCCTTTAGCACTGACAGTGTGGTTAATATCACAAACAAGCAAGAACTGTACTGCTCTAATTGTCCACTAAAAGGCAACTATGAACTGCTGGTAGATTTTTACCTTCTATACATGTTTATGCTTGAGTCAGGCCTTTGGGCAGTACAGGAGGTCAGGTAAAGATAAATGTTGGTTTCTCCAGTGTCAGCAACTAATAAGCAATCACCTTGGCTTTAATCCCTCCCTGAGCCTTTGGAAGATATAGGAGGTGATGAGAAACAAGTTCTTGATCCCCTCTTCTTGACCTCAGCCCCCTACCCAGCACTTATGAGGCAGCTGCAATCTGTGTCACTGCCGTGGGCTTTTCACAAGCCCAGGATGAACGGATGCCTCTTTTCTGTTGATTGCTCCTGCTTCTGCCCTTCTCCTGTACCCAGCACACCCCTAAGGACACCAGTGCCACATTTTGAGTTGGAGGCAATTGGTTGAGATTCTTTGGCTTTTTGTGAATAGCATTTCAATTACCACAGCTGTTAACAGAGATATGTACCCCATGTATATTTATTATTACCATTGAAAAATTGACACATTATATTAGAGAGAGACTAGATTTTGTTTCTGTTGGAATGACTATCACTTTTTTCCTTTTGGTTTTAATTTTGCCTTCCACTCCAAAAATTTTTAGAAACTTTTGTGTTTCAAGGACAATCTTCTCTGATCTCCAATTGAGTTATAGCACTCTTGACATTCATATGATACAATACAGACTGAGGACAGCTTTTTGTTTGAAAATCTCTACTGGCTGCATCTTCCTACAGTTTTGTTTACCATCTGACATACTCAAAATTCTGTCTTTGCTTTCCTGAGTTACTTCTCAACTGGGGATTTGATCTTGAAACACATATACAACTTTCTTTAATTTGCTAAAAGGCACTGTCTGTAGAATTGGCGTCAGTGCTGTAAAATGTTCTGCAAATGCAGAGAGCAAGGCACATGGGATCTGGCTGTGACAGTACACTTTTGAAGTTATTGTTGGTATAAACATTGCCTGTAATCAAAACACTAAATAAGATAATAAAAATAATGACTGTCTCTTCTACTGACAAATAATAATTAAAATGAATATTTTTTCTTTTGACATTTTAGCATATATTCTCCTGAAAATCTGAAATGATGGATAATTTCACTTTTGCTGCCTGTTTTTTTTAATAAAGCTTCTTCACTCCTTGCATCTCTTTCTACAATCCTTATCATCCCTCTTTTCATATAATACTTAAAAATGTCATCTCAGGATAACCTTTTGCTTGCCCTTTTTAGCAGATAAATATCCTCTAAAGAAATCAAACTTATATTCTCCAATTTCCCACTTTGAAATAATCAAGAGCAGAAAATATACAAAGAAATACTGTTATGATTCTTGTTCTTGAGCTCAAACCATCAAATTATCATTTGACCCATTTTAATAATTCAAAACTATATTTTTTCTTTTAATCTTAAAAATGTCAATTAAACACTATCAGTTGTAATGATAGCCTACTGCCTTTGATGAAAATGATTCATTTAGAAATGCAGACCCATTTTTAAGCATTTATTAATGATATTCTTTAAAAATTAATAAACAAAGGAGTAGATTTAATACTTCCAAATACTAAAAGTTAAAAGTGTATCAGGGTATCAGTGTCACTGAGAAAATCTGCAAATACATCTGGATCAGGCCCATAAGGTCAGACCAAATGGATCTGGTCCTGCTTTATTCCTTATTTTAATGTCTGGAAGATATGGAAGAATGCTGTTTAAAGTACTGCCTTTACAAACGGCAGAAGTCAGGGGTTGCTTGGGACAACTGACCAATGCTGGCTCACTGTACTAAATATAGCCTTCTAAAAACCTAGCTGGAAAAAAAAAAAAAAAGAGATGGAGGGAGCAGGAAGGTTAAAAGTAGCAAAATTTTGATTTCAAAATAAAAATAATTTAGACAAAATAAGTAAGGCATCTACATATTTAAAAACTAGGTTATGGAAGGCACAAATAAAACCATATACAAATGCTCATAATTGTGTCTCTTCCTATCTCCTCCACCCCAATTGACTTCAAGGCTTTTTTTCATTTCCAACACCTCTGCAATGGAATTCTCAAGCTGCAGTATTTGCCATAGGATTGATTCATTTTCATGGCATGAATCAGCTCTCTGGTATTTCTAGGTGTATACAAATGAAATTAGTTTCTTCCAAAGCCATTGAAACTTCTCTGAGTATTTCCCTGACTTTTCTCTGGATCTGGCCAAATGTAACAAGAACTTGCTAGATGACTAAAGTTTCTTGGCAACTGTAGATGATTAAATAAAATAAATAAATAAAAAAGTATAGGTTTACTTTCTGTTGAGCGTAGTTCAGAACTTTCCTGCCAAAAAAAATGATAACTTTGAACATAACTTCCCAGGGGGGAAGACTGGAGAAGCAACACTTAAGGATAGGACACACACAAGTTAGACTGATTTTTATTTGTCGTTGCATTAATTTTTAAATATTTTGGTTTGATTTCCTGAAAATCTGTTAACAGAGCACTTTCTGATAAATGCCACAGGACAGTACTGACACCTGAAATAATTGAAAAAATGAAAGCAGACTTCTGTATCATATATGAAACTAAGACAAATTAATAAAGATGGGATATAAGTACAACTTTTTGAAAAATCCTAACATAAATGTCACTCAGCAGACCCATCATGGCGGCCACACGTCAAAAGAACCTTTTGCTATCAAGATCTGTATCTTTGTTTAGCAATGGAATTTAGAAGTGAGGAAGAAGGAAAAAAAACCCCAAACCAACATTCCAATGTTTAGCAACATTCTTCAGTCAGGAGTAAAGTAGACATAACATAAGCATCTGTACTTCTTCATCTAGCCCATGTGGGACTGGCCAAAAAAATGAGATATCATAGAGAGCATCACTGAATTAAATTAAAATAAATTAAATATTGAATGAGTTCAAGTATTTGCTTTTCCAGGTGGAAATAATTACACATGTGCATACAATGATGGAAAAAAACCACCTTAAATCTTCCATGCATTTATAGTATTTGGCAATTAAAAAAATCTTCAGTTCCAAAGTCTGACGTGCATGGATGTACTAGACTCTGTGATAAAGTGTACGATGACTCCAACCAAGGCTGTCCCCTTGAAATGACAAATAATGCAGAACACTCACAATGTTTTCATTTATCTCTTTCAGTTTACCTGCACCCTGAAAGTCAGGATGTCAAATTAGGAAAACCTTATGCAGAGTGACCTGTGCATCAAATCAGTATATCACTTCTTCCTTCCCACTTGAAAAAAAACCTCTGATAAACAACTTGAATTGATTTTCAGTTAATGCAGATGCAAGCAGATACTATTTTTAGCAAGAACTCCTTGTCCTAGACTCCCAGACTCTGAGACTGAAGCCAGGCCCAACCTTATTCAAAGTGACTATTGATAATCCTTTGAATTAGTGGAAACTTTGAAATGCTAGTTCTAACACATTTTGATCCTTAACTCAAACATAGAAAGGTAAAAGTTTTAAGGTTTGGTTAGCATTTTGAAATCCTGACAGAAAAGAATGTATGGACAGTATCCAGAACCTTATCCAGAAAAGTGCAACCATAGTCCTACAGCTACTGCTATTCCTAAAATAAAGGGTGATTCAGGTGACTGCAGCACTGGGCTTCCTCTGTAACCAAGTACTTGCATAGTCAGGCTGGGAAAGGCATTTAGAGTGACTGCATTCCAATGACTTAATGGGGCATAGGCTCCTGAATACTTCTGTGGGCAAGACCTGTAGTGCAGAGTCTGCCTAACCTTAGATATCACTATCTCTGCCCATTGACTTTGTAGGCAGCCCTGGGGAGCTGGATGTTTGAAAGCTTACTGCTGTTTCAAATCTAAACCAGGTATGTAAAAGTAGATGCTCTGACTTTTGCTTCAGTGGTTCTAATGAGATAAGAGAAAAAGAAAGTAGTCTGGCTCCAACATTCATTATGATTTTATGTATATTATTTTAAGTAGGGATTCTTGCCCTCCAGTGTACGAGGATCCTGAAGTTGATCTACTTTTTAAAGCTAATTTAAGAAACTTACAAAGATTTTGCAAGTCGACTTTATATTTGCTTGGAAATAAGCAATATGGTAGGGTGTGTGTGTTCTAGTATCATGAAAAGCACCTTTAAATACCTTAGTGTTCTTTTATCCATTTACCTTTCCATTCTTGCATTGTAGAAACAGTACATTCTCTCACTGTGAAAAAATACTGGAGAATTATTTATTCAGGTAAGATTTTTTGCAACATTTATAGGCTAATTGTCTACCTAGTTCTTATGAAATGTTATTAAGAAGTCTCTAAAAAGAACTACATATGGGACTGTCTAAAGAAAAAAATCAGAAACAATTGTGGTGATGGATGCTAAGGAATAAAAATTAGGATGTATTAGCTTGCACAGGATTTCACAGACATTTCTACAGAACCCCACTCTTTGTACTGTTTTTAGATAATTTCGTCATAAAGGTAGATCCTTGAAATTTTCTCATCATCATGCCTGAATGAGCTCTCAAATTACAGATATATGCATATCTACTAGAAAGCATTCTCCTGAGGCTGAAGTTCTGGCATCCAGCTTAGTCAGGAAGGGAAGCCATAGAAAAGAGAAATGATAATCCTGAATCCTAAAAGGTTACTGTTCTCAGTAAGAAATCTCAGCTATTTACAGCACTAGGCACAAAAAAAGATACCAAACAGCTTCCCCATAGCCAAAATGAGGAGCACATCTGGATTTGATATTCATTCCTTTTCCAGCAAATGGCTGTACCACGTTAGAATTTTAAAAATGTCTATCACTTTATATACGCAGATTTAATTTAATTTAAAACAAGGCTCATTGTATAAATGCATCGCATCTTCAAAGAGAGGCTTCCTCAAAATCATAGCATGAGAGCTTCCCGTGGTTTCCATGGAAATGACCTTTCACTATTTCCATGGTAATGGATCTAGTTTTATATATTTCTCTTCTATGAGACTTTATTATACCAACAAAGCTACCATCCAGAATATAGTCCTTAACTTATGGATGTGAACTCACTGAGAGAAATTATCTGGCTCCCAAGCCCCATGGGCACGCTAAGCTTTTGTATGTCTTTTTAGTACTGTGCAACAGACTTTTGAGAAAGATCACCTATTGCAAATTGTCAGTAGAGAAATGCTGACATATTTTGCTCATTGCTGTTTCTAAAGGAGTCTCTGGATTCATCTGCTGCAGTCTTTTCCAGACTGCTCCACTGCTAGCAAAGGCAGAACAGCTGGAAAAAAATAGAATGGATTGAGAGCTCAGAGTCTTCTATAAATTCCAGGCTGTTGATCATATCCTGCTGTGAAATAAATATTATCTAGGGCATTTATTGAAAATCTATAGACCTTTGAAATTACATAGGCTTGTTGATCTTTCTTTTAGAATTTATACTTGAAATTATTTTTCCCTTCCCTGTTCCTTTTTTTTTTTTTTTTTAATTGTTACAGTCATTGTTGCTGTCATTGAAAGCTAAAATCTTCTTTACCCTGGAGATAAAATGAATGGAAACAGTGGATTCAAACATATAAAACTGAGAGCATCAGAACAACCAAGGTATCCCAGTCTCCAGCATCCTTGACACCCAGCACGACCTATGGTGTTAAGTGCCTTAGGGTGTTATGGAGATGGAGCTTGGACAGGATGGTGCTGCCACTGAGGTTCACAGATAAAAATCCATACCCTTTGGAATAATGTTCCAGTAAGGTGCCGTTTGGAAGGAAATTAAAAAAAAAATATTTTAATGAAGCTTCTTCCATCCCTGTCACAAGATCTAGGGTTTAATAATAAAGTAAACCCCCTCTCATCCAGAAAAAGTAAACAAATTAAATCTGTGACGAAACCATTAGAGAAGTGCAAATCCCTCAGAGAATGAGAAAAACACATAAACCTGATTGAGCAATTTAGTCTGACTCATGTCTAATTGGTGATGATGCATAAGAAAGGAAGAATTCACGCCTGTCGTTCAGGTTTGAGTTTTCTGGGCTAGCCATTAGAAAAACGCCAATTTTTAGAGTAAGTTAGACATGAGACAGACACAGGTGGCTGTAAGACAATGTTTGCATGCAGCAAAGGTAAAAGAGGCACTTTCCAGCATGAAATTTAATTTTAATGCTCTTTTTTTTTAAACTAAAAAATAGGTCAAAATAGAGCTCTCGCTCTTAGAAATGTTCTAACTCCTTCATCTGCTTCAAAGGAGATAATGACCAACATATAAATCAATTGTCATTAAGTAGTCAAATGGTATAAAAGCGCATATATTACTTTACATTACTATTAAAGAATATCTAAAACGCTATGATCATCAATTATGCTTTTTGTTAAGGTACTACAATGACAATGACTATCCAGGCTTCAGCCTGCTATCACTGAAAACATTCCACTCCATTTAATTCTATTCCCTGCACATTTCTAAATGAAGATCACTGCAAGTAATAACTTTTATTCTACATATTGAACTCACAGCCTTGTCAGAGAAATATTGGGGCTGGAAATACTTAGACAGAAGACTCAAAAAAATATGATGTCTGAAAAAACGGACATCATCTAGCTTTAAATCTCTACAGGGTTCATATTTACACATGAGCAACTAACATTTAGAGTGAAATTCATAGGACTGATTTTGACCATTTACTTCAGGATGAAATGAGATCAGTCAATGCCCCCAAATTGTTTGTTTCTCTCCACTAACTATAACGGGTGTCTAGGTGATTAGATCATTCAGTCAAATGAATTTAATCCAAGATAATTGCAGGCAACTGACAATACTAAAGGACAGCATTTATTTTTCTGGAACGATTTCTCTTACACAGAATTTTTATGTCACTAGTTCTTTAGAGAAAATGCTTAAAAGAGTTTCTGAATTTTTTTTTCTTAGTGAAGTTCATATCTTTATTGATAATTATAGATCTTCATCTTTTTTTTTCTCAAAATTCTTGAAATAGTCCTGTTTAAAGAAGGCTCAAAGCCTTTATTTAAGTGAAATATTTGCTTTTGGCAACCAGCTATTTTTGGATATGACAGTGGATTAGTTTTTCTCTTAAATAATGCTGATTTCCCATTTATTTCCACTGTAGCTTGACATTCTTGTCACACTTACAAAGACAGACTACCTAGTTTCTTGTCATGGACTGTTGCAAAGATGTTTACAGTGGTACCTATAAAAGCATTAGGATCAGGACAGTAATATACTGCTTCCATTTTCAAAGGTATAACTCTAAATGATGTCAACATTTGCCTCCAACAAGGTAACACTCTGTCATCCTGATAAAGAACTACATCAGCAAAAGAAATTATCTAAGAAAGAATGCTAATTAGAAAATTTTTTAAAAAATCAATAATTTTGCAAGTCTGGAGAGACTGGGCCGGCATAAGAGAAGACAAAAAAAAAAAAAAAACCCAAACAAACCCATAACTAAAACCCACAAAAAAGCCATGTTAAAATACTTTTAAAAATAAAGCATAAAAACACAGAGAAGCACAGAGACTTAACACTGTTGAAGCTTTATTACTGTACCCCTGTGGTATGCAGGTATGCCACCACAGAGACATGAGTGTCCTGCCAGACTTCTATAAAAAGAAGCACATCAATGGCAGAAATAATTGACTTAAAAGTACACCTGGAGATAAATACCAAATGTACTGGTTGTAAAATGGTGTCTCAAAGTTCTGTCATTGAAGCACACACAACTGCAGCTCCTTCCACCTCTCTTTCCCATGTAGGGCAGAGCAGCGACATTCCTGTCTGCAAAGGAAAATTTGCCTTGGTTCTGCAAGTGGGCCCTGTGGTTACCCCCTCTAACCAAGGAATGTATGGTCTTCTGGCATGAAATGAGGTTTGTTTCTGTGATCTCTGAGTAAGCCTTTGGAAAGGCCGGTTTGAAGATGCTGGAGAAGGAAAATATTTTCGAACCACCCATAATGCTATTGTCAGGCATATTGCTGTGTACTGTCAAACTGAAAAAGTAATATTTCTGACAGCAAAATGAGCTCTTACATTATTTTGCAATTAACGTATGTTCCAAATGATAGATTATGTTTCAAGTATTTAGCATTAAAATAAAAAACTAAAGGCAGAAGGATGGATGATGTGACACTTCTGGAATTGGATTCACTGGTATAATCTTTCTACACTCTATTTTCTGATCCATCTAAATAGCTTTGTAGCTGGTTAAAGCATGCCCCGTACCTCCCAACTGTAGGAACTGTCATAGACATTTGGATTCAGAAAAGGATTATGTTCTCCACTGCTTTTAATTAACATCTTTCTGGCCATAGTCAAAGTAATACTTGAGCAATTTCCGTTTAACATTTCCCTTCCATCTGAATTCTAATCCACCCACTCCTTTTGATAAGACATTGAGTAGTGACCTGAAAATAGGGTTGCAAAGAAGTTTGAGAAAGAACCTGGCAGGGGAGAAAAATTGCAAGGTTAAAGATCTGATAACCACTGGTTACTAATTTAAACTGCTAATGGTCGAATGGAGCTGGAGCTAAGACTCCTATTGATTAGCTGAGGTTTGCAAAACATTCACTCCCAAATATAACTTGCTGTATATAGTTACATTTACAAGGCAAACAAGCTAAAAAAAGAAGAGTAACTCTGCCACACAGTAGTGGCAATGAACGCAATAGCTGTGAAGCTCTGTGATGGGATATGACATGCATTTCTTCATACATTTACATTTTAAAGTTTTAATGAAAGCATATTGTCAGGGAATGCCAAGCCCACTATGTGTTTTCCCTTTGCAGTGCAGTGACAGGATCCTGCTTCATGTTGCAAACAAGAAAACATTTTGTATTAAATGGGGAGTGAATATGCAAAAATGAAATCGAACAAGTTCCTACAGCAAATCTGCTCCCCATCAAAAATATGAGGGAAGCCTTTTTCAAAGACAAAATAATTTTACTCATTTTCTTATGAAGCAGGTTCTTATCATCAGATGTTTAAATGCTGGCTGTTGGGAAATTTTTTCTGTCTTCAAGAAAGCTGCAAAGATGCTAGAGCACTTCCTGAGATTTCATCAGCAAAATAATTTCTTCTATTAAGAAAATAAAGTTGAAATTAATTGATGCATATAGAAATAACTGAATCAGACTGTTAAATGACTTTTAATATCTAACTTCATGGATTGATGGTATCACTTAATATACAAAAACCTGCAAAAACTTAAAAAATGTAACATTCATAAAATCAAAATATTATTTAATTTAGAGCTCTTTCTGTAGGGCATTGTTTTTGAGTTTATCTATGTTTAAAACTAATTAAATTGCCCCTCTAAGTCCATAATAAACTGTTTTTCTTTTTTTTTTCCTTTGATGATGGCTATCAGTTATGAGATTTTAGTTTATTTTGGCCATAATCTGGCTCTTACTAAGCTAAAAAAAAGGCATGTTGATGTATCATATTCAGTATGACTAAATGGCCTAGAAACTGGCACTCATCAGTCTCACACATGGCTCTTAAAAAATCCCAATACAAGAAGTCTGTCCTACTTAGGGAAATTACCATATCCTAATTCAACAACCTCTTTGCTTTTACCACCATTTTACCAAGTTATTGCAGTATTATAAGGCTTTATTAAATGAAACTTAGGATGGGACTTCTGCTTATGGACACCAGGGATCATTTTTCTGTCACTGACATCAAATTATTTAAAAATGAACACAGGATCCCTAAACCTCAGGTAAAGGGGAATGCACAAGGGGAATCCATCCGTCCAGCATGGATGACACAACCCCCGGCACACCAAGGAGCACTTAAAAGTGCACTGTACAATACTGAGACTAACAGGCTCCTCTCAGATTTAGCTGCCAGCTAATATGGGCCTGGGTTACCCAATCAGGTTGCAGATTAATCTAATAACTTAACTTTGGCAGTAGTACTGCAATAAAAAGATTCACAATGGAAAAGGCGATGATGTGAACCTTAGCAAAAAGACATAAAACCATACATCAAGAGACAATTATGGGTCCCAAGAACAGCAAGCCAAGCAGGTGATGACTATCATCAAACCTGTCAACAGGCAGTGTGCCGATTTGCAATCCTGATGACAGTGAGTGCTTTGTTTGTTCTGTTGTGAGTAATGCTGGTGTGCTATTTCTGGTCTCTGGCTATATTTGCAAGAAAACTGCAGGATCCTACCTCCTTTTGGTCATCAGTATTTCCTCAGACGTGAATACTTGAACATCCCGTTCCCATTTCAAGAATTAAAAGTGAAAATGGTTTTCATTTGGAGTATCAGCTTCACCATAATTGAGTGTTGAGTTAGCCCCATAGCAGATCTTTAATGAGATAAATGTTATTACAGACTGTTAAAAAATAGTTGAATATGGTGAAACTGTCTCTCTGCAGAGATCCGAGGGCTCTCTTTAGAGCCTGAATTTCAGGTTCTTTTTGATGACAATTCAAAACTGTTCTTCAGTCTTTAAAGAAGGAGTAACTCAGAAAGAAAGATCTGATTTTCTGTACGAATAGCACCATTAAAGTTAACGCATTTTGTAAGTAAAGTATTCAGCTGAGTATTATCTGCCATTAAGATAATTAGGTCTAATTTTGCCTTGGACCTTAGTTGAAGCTTTGCAGTGGGAAATAATTTCTAGAAGTTTTACCTATTTAAACAGACAAGTTAAATAGGGGATTTTGAAAGACATTTCTAGCTCATTCTCAAATCAGATTTACTTGACATCAGAATTACATTTTTAATGTGCAAAACTCTAGCTAACCATTGTTAAGGAGCTATACTGGGATTTCTGAATGGAAACTATCAAGCTATATATGTCTTCAGATATGCAGATATGCAGTGCCAGTGAAAGCATCTTGAAAAATTACTGTCTTGTGATAATACAGGTATGCCATACGGAGTTGTCAAACATGTAAAAAATGACCTAAAACTGTTCCACTAGCAATTTTCACAGTCACGATGTTAAATGCTTTTTAAGATTTCATCTATAAAATTAGAAGCCAAATCCTCTTTTGATTAAGTAAACAGCTAAACAGTAGTCCATTTCATGGGCACTAAGACTGTTTTGTCCTCAAAAGAAAAATGATACCATCCTCTTGCTTAAGCTTTTTTAGTCATTGCTAAACATATAGGTAAGTAGAAACGTCTATATCCGAGCAAAACAGTTGTCACTCTTTTTTCCAGATGAAGAAGTTCAGACACGAAAAAATAATTGTTATTCCAAGCTCCACAGGGCTCAATAACTTCTTTACTCAGGCAAATTCCCCATTGATGCTGCCAATATTTTTACCTCAATTACTACCAAATCATCCAATAATAATAATAAAAACAAAAGACATGGAATTCCAGAATAAAACTGAAAGCTTGCAATAGATTTGACTGTGTACTAGACCACTGCATCTTTCTCCAGCATTGCCGTATTTCCTTTTGTTTTCATTGGGAGCTATTGGGAGCTATAAAACAGATTTTTGGATATTCTAAAATATGCACGTTTTTCCTCTATGTTTTCCTCACTATTTCATCCAATTTATTCCATATTGTCTCCTGGATTGGGCTGATATACAAATTGAGATATATTTTATCTCGCCCTTGAAGTCCAATACATTGTTGAACCCACACTGAATCTCCAGTAGAAATTACAGAAGTGCCAGGAGACACTGTGCTCAGTGGAGTAGCCTAGTTTACTCTGAAGTAAATGGAATTACAGTACTTTGTAACAGGGCACACCTGATTTAAATCGTGATGATGTTAAACACAGATTTACTCATATTTGAGGAATGTGGAACTTAGTCAAGATACCTGTTTAAAAGGATTTGAACAAGAAAATTCAACACAAAGCCTCAACATTGTACAAAAGAACTTCTGAAACTTTATTGTGAATTTTAAAGTACATTTAGAAAGGATCTTATCCTTCATATCATTAATTAAAAATAAATTTAAAGAAATCCACATACTAGTAGTTTGAGCAAAGTTCAGTACAGACTTTTTGAAGTCACAATATATACATTGCATGAGAGTGCAGTAAGCTTCCAATTACATTAGGTATATATTTCTAAAATAAAAAGCTTTGATTTGACACGTGTGAGAGGCATACTGTTTACAATGAAAACATTTTACAAAATATAGCAAAGGAAAAATGGAATTTAATACATTTTGAATGTACAACTACTTTATAGTTTTTTAGGTAATTCTTTACTCAAAGTGTACAAAAGTCCATTTTTAAAGGACACCTGTTCATTTGCACTGTCCAATACTGATCAGAAATTATCATTTTAAATATTCGTTACTATACATATCAGTGAATTCTTATTCAATTCCATAGCCACTACAATGAAGAAAATATTACAGAATCATTGACAGCATCTTCTTCTCTCCTAAACTATGCATAGATAAATACATAGCAATGGTGCCTATTACTACAATAAAAGTGAAACATTTCACCTGATTTTTGCAACTATTCTTTGCATAAATATAATGCATTGTATATATATATTATATTATTTAACAATCAACTGATTGCTTATTTTAACACTCAGTAACATACAGAAGCACATACACTGCTATCCTTAAATATTTTCCACTCTGTAGTGGCTCATAAGATTCAAAAAATCAACACTGTAAATTTGTAATTCTCAACCTGGGGAAAGAATATCCCTCAGATGGACTGATACTACTTATACAAGTTAAACCATATTATGAATCCATAGCGTCCACCTCCAAAATACATAACAGGAGTAATATAGTATACTGTGGCTACTAACTACTGCATAATCATTATATAGGAAATCGTCACATCAACTGTTTTACACTTATGATTACTCATTACATTATATCACACACAGAGCAAAACTTTCCCAACAGATGGATCTCCTTTTCTACAGTTTTTCATGTTTTAGAGAAAAATCATCACACAGTGACAATGTTATGTCTGGAGAAGTATGCAAAATGTGTTTCCTTTTTCAGGACAAAAGAGTAAGAAGTAAACTACTAATTATTTTACATTCAGGATGCAAAATTAAATCTTTAAAGAGAAAGTCAAGTTTTTAGCACTGCAATTAAATTATGTACTGGGGGTGTGGGACTGTCACTCAAAACTGTGTGAAAAGCATACCAGAAGATTAGTTAGCCAATAATGAATTAAAAGTTGCACTTTCCTTTCAAACAGAGCACAGTAGGGTTACGTGATTTGTGTCCAACCACTCTGCAATGTGTTATCTGAACAGCGCAAAGTATTTGCAAAGGACAAGACAGCTTTGCATTCATTATTGCTGAATAAAAGGAATATGCTGAAATGTGTAATGACCGATGGTGGATTTTTAACCACCACCAAGGATGTCTGGGACATTAAGATTTGCAGAAGAGAGCATGTTTTTCCTTTTCAGGGTGGACAAAAACCCATCCTACATGGATTTGCAAAAATCCATGCTACATGGATTTGCTTACCTACTTTCTCTTTTAACCAAAGTCAAAATTAAGTATCTTGCCCCAATGAGCTTCACTGCCTTTCCAATATTGTTGTCTCTTCTATGGAGAAAAAAAGTACTCTGTCTGCAAAACACTACCTATAGCAGTGATCACTTGGAGGGCAGACATTGCAGTTGAGATGCAAACCACTTTGGACTACTCACCCAGGAGCCCCTCTTTGCTTTTTCCTGTTAAATGTAGTAGACTAGGCTTTCAGCTGTCATCCCTGTTAACAGCAGGAAGAAATACCAATAATTTTGCAGATCTGTGTGATGTTTTTCACTTTTGCTGTCCACTAAGCCACCAGAAACTTCACGGTGATGAGCTACAAAAGAATATGCACCACAATTTTGCCTAATATCCATGCAAGAAGAGCACAGCAAGCCCACCGACTTCAGTCATGCTACGCTTGCCTGTCCACTGCACACAAGAGCACACAGGTGAGATTGAACTGCCTCAGGAACCTGAAGGGAACGGAAACAAGAAATCCCTGGCATGGCTCCTGGAGACAAGACAGGTTTAATGGTGTGCTGACAGCCTGTACTTTAAGACTTTTTCTTAAAATAACAAGTAAATAAAACAAAACAAAAACCCCAAAACAACAACAAAAACCATTCCAAAAACCAGAAGCTTTACCAGTCAGAAACCTGCCCAGCATTACTGTATTTGAGTGTCACTTTAGGTTAAAAAGAAATCTTTTAGCTTACATTATGTGGCATATTTTTTCTCTATTTCTGTTTTAAATACACAAAATAGCCCACCCCTTCCTTTGATATCTTCAAAGAGAATAACTAAAGCCTTCCAGGATCCTTGACAGCTTAAGTATACAGTAGGAATAGTTGACAATTACATTAGCTTTTCCCAGTGTGCAGAAAGGATGGCTAATGGAATTAATGAATCGTTTGCTGTTCCACTAGTCAAAAGTCTAAATAACAACATGACCTTCAGTCAGTGCTGCTGAAGAAACATTTCCTTAAACAATTCACAATCAGTGAGAGATGACCTCAGATTGCAACTGTGTATATGTGATTTCTCTGCTTTAATTTACTCTTTCTTGTCTAGACCTACATAAAGTTTAACCATTTGCACCAGTTGCTATTTTCTCTAATGACTGTTTATATCAAACAGGGAGGAAAAGAAAAGTACCATGATTTAAATTTAAATCAAGCTAAAATTTCCATTAAGTCAAAAAAATGCTCCCAAGTTTATATTTTTCTTAGAGAGGTAATAAAAAAATTTTATTGTATATTAAGTTCCTTTTCAAATAAATTAGTGTCTTAAAAATAAAGATGAATAATTGTCTTTTTGCTTCTCCTTGTTTCTATTTCACGTAAAATCCACTGCCACCAGTGGCGGGACTTTTGATTTAAATCAGTGTGAAAAGAAATCAAGTATCTGTTAACAAACTGCTATGTTTCAAACTGCTTGTGTTTCATAGCGCTAAACTTTTTATTAAAAAAACATTAATATCTCAAAAGAACTTAGGGCTAGGATTGCTATTGCTCTTTTGAAATAGTATTTATCAGAGGAGTAGTGGGAGTTAGTTAACGTCAGATCAGCTCATGAATGCAGAACTGCAAAACAATTTTTATATGGTTGGGGGTTTTTTTTAAAGTTCTAAAGCTGAAAACAGTATTCCTAAACAGAAACTGTATTCCTTAATTATCTTTGAAGACAAGGGTTGGACTAACCCTACATTTTTAATCTTTTTTAGGATTTAGTTTAGCAGGATAAGAGGTTATAGTGAAGTAAAAAAATGATTTAGTACAGTGCCTACAATCCACTGATGCTTAATATAGTTGATCATCAAAATACTTAAAATGATAGTATTAAGTGATTTATGCAGTTGATGACATGAATGTTTATGACAGCCTTAGCCTCATAGTTGCATCTGCTTGACTTTCACCCACTTTATTTGAAGACATGCATGTGTAAAGATCAGTAGCAATTGCCAATTTGCCTGATGTACCACATCAGGATACGAAAACTGCTACAGATTTTCCCCCTCAGGTGCAATTTTGTCATACTCCATTAATCCTTTCAATCCTCCCCCAGTCCCGTGGACTTGTTATTTAGTAATCCCTGATTGTTGTGGTGAAAGAACATTAGAAAGTCTCTGCTGTCTGCAAGGCAGAAAATTACAATGGCCGTCTATTAAATTTGGCTCTCACAGTGCCCCCTTGGATCAAGCCTGCTTGTCACAAACACAAGCAGTGGCCATAACGTCAGGACAAATTATCACCGATTTCCAAAATGTCAATTTTAAACTAATTTTGTGTCTCACAATGTCGCCTCTTCAGCACCCAGACAAAGGCTGTATTTTTAAGGAGGGAGAGAAAAATCTTAAATCAACACATCACATAGGGTAGCTTCATTCACTTATGCATGTCAGGTTTTCGGTTTTCAACTCCCAACCAGGAACTCTCCCACATGATTGCAGCCCATTGTGCAACTGAACAACTTGGCTTTCTTCCACTTGAGACAGTTAAAGAGAGATTACTGAGAGCATTCCTTTCCAGGGCTGCTCTTGTTAAATACAAGATTCTGTGCAAACACCAGTGTTTTTCCTTTTAATTCAACATTTTTACACTGCAAAGTAATCTATCTGTCTAGATTTTCTCTCTCTCTCATATGCACATGCACACACCTGCAGGATTTCTATCTCTGATCATGTATATCCCTATAATATTTTTCCCATATAGACAGAAGTCAAATTTATTTACTTTTTAGGAAAACAAAAAAATTAAAAACCCCCAGCCTTTCATCAGCTTGATTAATTTAAAGCTGTAAACCTTGGTTTAATTCTACTGACATGAAAAAGTAACAGCTACAAGCTCCCAGCCAGGATTTGTGATTGATTATCTAGTGAAGCCTTTAAACAAAAGCTTGTTTGCTCATTAGTTGCACTAAGGTCTTTAGTGACATATACAACCACAATCTTTAATTAAGAAAAAATATGACTAAATATTTAGATATTTTAATTCTGAAAAAAGAGGAAATAAATAAGCAAATAAATAAAAATAAACCAAAACCAAACAGCCAAAGCTTCACAATCAACCACAAAATAGAGGAAAATTTAAAATAAAGCTCTTCTTAGGTAACTGAGATATTTTTTGTTGTAGCATTTTATTTCTCAGATCTGACTTGTCTTTTGGAAGCCACTACTATCTCATCCTTCAGAAATTCAGCAAGATCTTATCCTTTCTACAGTAACAGTAACCATGAGTGTGATTACATGATCTACATGCTTGCCACCCATCACTTATGTATCTCGGCATACTGTGACATAAATCACTCTTACTCACTGTACCCATGGGTACAGTGTATCCTGCCTCCAGACCACTGAGCTAGTTTTGTTTGTTTTGATGTACACAGAGCATAAGATGTAGGAAGTTTTCCGCAGAAGGGATCACATTTAAGCTTGAAAAGACTACTGAAGCCTAACCCAAAAAACACACCGGAAAAAAAAGTAAAATAATTTTGCACTGCTAGTTTTAAAAATAGTTGAGACTTTTCTGTTGAATTTGAACACTTATATTACCATCAGAAGTCATCTACAGTGATACTGGTTTTGTCTCCTTGCAACACTGTTGAAAACAACAGGATACTCTTATGGAAAAACACTTGAAAGTCTCAACAAATTTAGTTTAAGAAATCTTAATGCATGCTGAGCAATGATACACATTCAATATCTGACAGAGTGATAAGTGAATTAAGTGAAACAGAAGATTTAGGTGTCTGATTCTGACCCTCACATCTCTTCAAAGGTCATACTAGTCGTAGCATGTACCATGGACTGCAAAACCTGTCACACCAGTCTGCACTGCTGCCTACATTAGCCCAAAGGACACTGACACATGGACTTTGCCTGCAGAGATGCTCAGGACAGGCCTTCTCACAGCACAGGCAGAACCCAAGCATGCCTCAACCAAAGGTACAAGCCAAACTGGTTGCAAGGAGTTTATCTTCTAGCACAGTGCAACAGTTCTACACACCTATACATGGAAATTGCACCTGACAGCTCACTCTCAGTATCAGCATGGTGTTTCCCCAGCTGAAATCATGCAAATATCTGCCCAGATCCTACAGGACCAAAGGTTCACATAGTTGCAATGCTGAGGACTTTCACATCCAAAAACAAATAGTAAAATGCATCTAACACAAATGGAATCAGAAATACCCATGTGGAGGTGCCTCATGATCTCTTCCAGTTAGAAACTCTCTTCAACCATATTGCTGATGCCTTAGTGATGTCCCTATGGGTTTTATTCTCATTTAGACTGTAATCAACTGGGATTCAGCCAGGGAACTGCTTGCTAAGAAGGAACCTAGGAGTTACAAACTGTTCATCTCGTCTGATGCTATCATGCATCAGACATCATGCTTTTGTTTAAAGGCATTCCTACAGAATATATTCATTCACCTTTGATGTATATATGCCATAGGTCTCTGTGGAAGAAGCTTCACATTGATTTGGACTGCAACTGAACTGGATTTTCAGATGGCTCATTGTAACATTTGGCTTCTGTTTTTTATTCTGTAAAATAATTCTTCAAATGTCATGAAATTAGATCTTCAGCTGTTTTCATAAACAGAAATTGTCCAGTACTGTAGAGGACTTGGTTAACTTCTCAACTGGACAGCGTGAAGTACTTTTGGGTTATTCACAACAGAAATTATGTTTGTCTTCATAAAAACTGTTGAAAATTACTCTGAATTTCCTTCTGATGACTCTTTAGCTATTAAATACATACCAGTGCATGTTCATTAGACAACATGAATAATGTACCTTTGGCCACCATCACATCTTCTCTCTGAAGCAGAATCCTCAGTATCTTAATAGGTACATGTAATCCTGTACACACAAACACATGTATATACCTGTTCTCATATCTATACATGCACATGCACAGTCACAAGACAACATGATGACTGGGCTCATATTCTCCTTGTTTGAATTATTTAGGCCCAACTAAACTAATGCAACCAAAATAACTACAAAATCTACACCAGCCAATCAACCTAAATTAATAGAACTAATTAACCAAAATTAAATTAAATAATTAGCACTAAAGTAAGCAGCTAAAAGATATTATTCACTATTGCACACTAAAAGAATCATGACTTTAAGATGGTGACACAGTATGAAACTTCATCAAAGAGGCCAGTTCATGGAGTTTTTCCTTGCACAAAAGAGCATCTACCTCTTAAAGATTTAAGAGAGTGGCTGATGCCTTGCTGTTTTTGCTCTGGTGTTGGGTTGGGTTTTTTTTCAGACTGACGACTGTCATCACTAATGTTTCCATTTAAAATATTCTAACCTCCAGATTAAATCACGTTTCAAGGGAAATAGCAGATGTCATCCTCAGAATTTAGTTCTGTGATCTTTATGGGTTTATGAAGCAAAAGTGAGGCTTTTCAAAAGCACTTCATATAAAATGCAAAATTCCCAGAGATTTTAATGCAAATCTTTTGCTAACCCTAAACTGTTCTGATAAAAATTTTATCCTCAATGAACTTAGTATTCAGTTATGCTGAATACTGCACAAAGCCAGTACAGCTAGTTTTAAATAAAATGTTACACATAGTCAAGTTTTTCAAAGACAAACCCAAGCAAGTAAGGCTATCACTATTACCTTAGGATGTGAAAGCGTAATTGTAAAATAATAATGATGATCATCTTCAAACAAAGAAAGGGAAAGTATAATCGGAAGCAGTTTAATATTCACCTTCAACAAGAGGAAGATGTTAATTTCCAGCTGTTTCCATTTTTAATTGATGATTTTTTTCTGTGGTGTGTGAAAGCCAGCCAATTTTCTTCAGAAAAGTGCTTCTATTCGCTTAACTCGATAAGAACTAGATGCTTCTTATTGGTCTACTGCACCATGGGGATGGGATAAAATATGAAAGTAAGGATTTCTTTATTCTAGCTAGGAAAATTAACTGTTAAGCTCAGTGGGGGCAGAAACAAAGATGGCATTTAGATATAACTAATTTAGTATCCAACCAAAGCAGAGCCCTCTAGGAGAAGAGAGAGACCAAGGGAATGCAAAATTGTACATGAATTATTTCTGAGTCAATTCCTATAAAAGCAGAAGAACTTTCTTTTATGCTCAAATGGATTACACACTTCCTTTTGTAATATGCACATTATTCACATTTTTTAAAGATAATATAATGAACATCTACTGCTAAGAAAGAAAGAATACTCTTTCTTTTTTTTTTTTTTCCATACATTAAAGTGCAAAGGTCATCTGGAGATGAAGCCTGGACTGCTTTTTAAAACACAGATTGTGGGACAGATCCCCATGTCATATAAAATAGTTCTGTTAAGTTTATTGTTCAATTAGAATGCAATGTAACTATGATTACAGATTGCTTACATTACCATATGTTAATAAAATAGCAAACATGACTTGCAAATTTTGTTCTTTGCTTTGTTTTGGCTCCTTTTAATTGCTTGGATTTTCTTTAATTGCAAAGAGCGTATTTTGAGGGGATAAATTCTCACTTGTGCTGTCAGACCAGGCTAATCATTCCCTACTTAGCTACATTTCTAAAGACCTAAGATTTTGCTTGAAAAGGGGCTTAGAAGCAATTGATTTGTGTTCATTAATCCATAAACATTTGATTTCAAATCAGATTGCCAGCAGACATAACCTCTCTGCATTGCTTCAACAGAGACTTGATTTGATTAATCAAACAGCTCTGATTCACTGAATTGTCTGCAGAACAGTTGTCCCTGACAATACTATGCAAATAGCTGCTGATGTGGTACTGGCATCCCAGACTTCTAAAATTGCTATGTTTTCCTCCATGAAGACACCAACACTGTATATCTAATTCAATTTTATTCTCCTATAGAAGCGCTTCTGCATAGGATGTATATAGTTTTTAATCCATGTTCTACCATTTGCTTCGAAAATAAGCATCACGTATAAAATTTTATTTCACTATACCTCAGTTTACCCTTTACTAAAGAGTAATATTGATATTTCTGTATTTGAAACCACTTAAAATTAATTAAACAATTTTTTATATATATACTTCTATATACCACTACTCTATATATATATACTACTATAGTACCACTATAAATAATTTTAAAATTTTTTTTTCAGGAGTTATGCAACAATATATCTCATGTAAGTATTTTTGCCTGTTCTGTTTGAAAGAGCTGTCATTGATACAGAATTAAATGCATTGGTTTAGGAAACAGGAAATTTTTCTATTTTAAAATTCCAAACCCAAATATGCTAATTAAGTCTACATATTTAATACTGACTGTTGATAAAATAGCACGAGCCAGTAACACGCAACAGATGTATGATTCACTTCCTAACAGATAATGGTTACTCCATGGGAGTATTTGTTCATTCTCCTGGGAAATAATGCAAAGGTGAAAAAAAAAGTAGGCCTGCAGTCAGGGTAAGAGAGAAACGTAAGAATACTTTTGCTACATTTGGTTAGGTAGGAAGAAAGTAGGAAGAAAAGCCAAAGTGCCCTAAAGAAGCAGAAAAGCTAAGCCTGTAACATCAACCAAAAAAAAAGCAGGGGGTGCAAAACTTTAATCAATAGATTTCTAAAAAGTGACAGTTCCGAAGCCCCAGAAGAAAAAACTTCATGGACTTCGAAGTTCAAGAAGAATCATGGACAGAAGGCTTTAGGAGAACAATAAAAACTGTGAAGGAAGCAAGTATCTACTTTTTTCCAGTGGTGCCTTAAATATTGCAGTTCCCAAGTGTGGGCTGATGCCATCAACTGGTTCACCCTGAGGAGCATTATGTAACTACCCACCGACCCATCTGAACCTACCAAGAGTTTTGCTTTTTGGGAAAACATATTCTTAACTAAAATGGTCAGTTCTTCAATATTCTGTCAAATAAATACATTGCTCAGAATATGCAAAAAAACCTCAGCCATCCTATGCTGACTCTGCCAAAGTGCAGATTGGTTAGATTACGTTATTTCTCATCTTCTGTTTGAAACAATCTGTTTCTTCTTATTATGCAGAGAACTGAAGGATGGACCTTCTGGTATGATTTTAGTCTAAACCCACCATATTGTTTGGGTAAGCTTCTTAGCAAGTACTTCTGTATATTAAACTGAGTATTGTCGGTACTCCTGCGAGATGAATTAGCTTACAAGCAAGCATGCAGTGTACAGGCAGCCTCCCCTCATTCAACATGTGATAAAATGATAACTAGATCACTCATGGGTTTACTGACAATGTATTTATGTTTCATAATTCATATGTTTTAAAATGAAGAATATGTATGTTAGTACTTGCATCAGTTACTTGTTTATGATTTGTGCTAGATTTTTCTTGCTGAAGTTTTATGTATTCACACATTTTGAACCACTGTGTGTGCATTCAATGGTAACTGCTTAAAGAATTACAGAACAATTGGTGATTTCTATTCAGATTTTTGGCAGAGCTTGAAGTCTCAGTACAAGTGGAAAAAATAATCATTTTTTTGAGAAATAAAAAGTGCATATCTTTTCATTATTACACTGACAGATATATGAGCAATTTTCACAGAGAAAAGAAATCAACATATGAGGAAAAAGTTTTGAGAAAGAGATTCAAGACCCTCTCCCTAACTCTAGAAGTAGCAAGCCTTCTTACATTAGCAATCTTATTTCAAAACTGGGATGTGGTCAAAAGTGAAACTTCTTTTAGAATTTCAGCTACTCTCATCTGGACTTTTTCCCAGCATGCAGATTAGGATAATACCCTGTCTGTGTAAAAAGAAAGTCCATGACTCCAAACAGCAGGAGTGCTGAAGTCAAAACAAGTATTGCTTGACAGAACTGAATAAGGAAGTCTGAATGCTGCACTTACTTATTTTTGTTTTTATTAACAGGAAAGATGTGCCCCATCATACACTTGTATTCATTCCAAGCATCTATCACCTGAGTTTGTGTATGATGTTATATTGCTTGAAGATGATTCTCACAGCCTGAGCTTAAAAGCAGAAGTTTCGACTCAATTGAAATGCAAAGACAAAATACTGCATTCCTCTCCCAGCTGAGCTTTTATTTAATGTGCCAGATTAAGAAGCTTGCTCTACATTACTGGATCAGAGTCAACACAGTTTGTCCAAAAAACTCAGAGATAAGGGGGAAACAGTTCTTAATCAGGCAAAATTCTCAATAAAATAAATGGGCACTTTGTCAAGTACGTTCTGCAGAATTTAAAATTGTTATGTTTGCCTCAGCTGAGTCTGAAAAAGTGGACTACTGCTTTTATACCTCTATTTTGGGACAGCTAACTCAATACAGAAGAGAATAAAAACAAACTTCTGCCTTCCTGATGTCAGTTTTTATCATGCTTTAATCAACTAGGAATCCCCTGAAGAAAATTCACACAGCAAGTTGGAACAGCATAATCTAAAGCTCCTGTGGGTTTGGATTAAGTACAAAGCATTTTACCATTGTGTTAAACTACTTAAAAATATCACAGACCCATGGACTAGAAATGTGATTATTTTGTCCCCTGTGATTAGAAAATAGCATCTATTTTATAACTGTACAAGTTCCTGTTAAGGGCATAGATTATCATAACACTCAGAAGTATGTATTTTCCTAAAACAGTGGATGTAGTCTGATTTGCATATTCAACTGTTTTCATCAGTATCCGCCTCAGTATTTTTCTGTTAATTTCATGCTGTCCTGCTGTTCTTAAGATGTTAAAGTATCACAGACACTGAAACCTGAAACTCAATTTACATAGCTTGGAAATTTTTTTCCAGAAAGTTTTATCTTTAGACAATACTAAAAAATGTTGTCTACATGCATAAGTAGCTCAAAAGTGGGCCATGACAGACAATGTTTGTGTAGTATCAGAGATTATTTCAATGTGCTTAAAACTACTCCTGGCATACCACCCTGCAAACAGAGCAACTCAAGAAGTCAGAGCTGTGTATTTGTTACACAGTTATAGTAGAGCTATTGTTATAAAAGCAGCAGCTTGGCAGCTCAGAGGTTAAACTGGCAATTGTGAGAAGGGACTGAGCTTCAGCTTCCATAATTCTTGCTATTTAAAGTGAATTACTGCTTCTTGTTTAAACCCAGCTATTACTCAAGAAGCTGCAAGAGAAGGATGGGTGCCACAGGACAGAAAAAAGTGTTAGAGATCTCCGCATCTCCTTCAGCCTGTTTGTGGGAGGAAGAAAGAGGGATTATCACACAAACAGGAGGAGACAGATTCAACTCTTGATTACAAGCAAAATCATCAGGGAAACAGTTGTGATTTCACAAGTACAAAATTAATGAATATGAAATAAGAATTGGGTTCAGACAGCCTTTACTTAGAGTAAGTAGAGTTACATGCAGTCTTAACCTCAAAAAAAAAAAAAAAAAACCCAAAAAACTTAGGAGCAAATGATATTAGCATCTTTTTGGCCTTTGTCCATGACTATAAAATGGCATTAATATAAATGTGACTCAGACTTGAGATCCCTGGTCACTATTGTAGCCAAGAGCCTAAGTATATGAAATCTCCTTGGCTCTGCTAAAGCACTAGTGCTAAATTCTGGGAAATGATAACACTGATTCATCTCAAAACAGTCTATATATAACAGCAAGACTAGGCACACATAAAATTATGCACTATCTTGCCCCAAGGTTAGCAACATATTCCTAGTAGAAGGAAGAATGTTATTTTCATTCCCTGCAATCATGTGATAAATAGCTGTAGGGCAGATTCAGCAAGATCTCGAAGGTTATGATTTTACAATATAATGAATGTATGTCTAGCTCTCAGCCACCTGAAAAAGCAGCAAAACAAAGCAGGACTTGTCAGTATTTTGCTTATGGCAGAAATCAGACATTGTCCAGAACCCTTTTTGAGACACACTGCTACTTCTTAACTAGTTTGATTATAACATTCACTCCAATACTTCAACAGCTCAGCTTTCCAGCATATGGCATAATTGGAAGCAGCAGCCAGCAGGTATCACATGTGAATGGAAAATGTCTCACACTGAGTAACTACTGACTGTATCAAATATGTGGTCTTGTAGGTAGGTTGATGGGGGAAAATAATGCTAATAAAAGTATATTGAAAATGAGAGGATAGGTGGAACATCTGTGCAGTATATGAGGCAAGCAAATTACCTAGAAAGTTCAGAAGTAGAAAATATCAAAAAAATTCATTGAGATCAGCTCAAAAATAAAGAGATGAGACAATACAAAGGAACATTTTAAGAAACATAAACCCCAAACCTATGGACAGTTTCAGGAGAAACTTTCAAAAGGTGGAAGACATACACTGAGAAGAGCATTCTTAGGAGCAGGCAGACTCAAGATACAGAATAAAAAAACTCCAGGAAGGCAACTCATGCCCAGGACTGCTTACCTCACTTGCAAAGGAACTGACATTTTTTCCTAGTCTACTAGGAACATTTATTGCCAACACGGAGTAAACCATGGATGGAATGTTTTATTCTGATCATGCTTCTTATAAAATACTGTGCTTTACTTTAGTAAAAATAGAATACAGGTACATCTATACCATTACTATCAAAAAGTAATGGCCTGTGCTGAATTAATGTTTGATTTTGGTGATTCATATTACTCCACCTTAGGGGGTGACTGAGTTATAGCCATTGTATGCAGCTGCAATTGTTGGCAATCCAGCACAGTTTGCAGAACAGTAACACCAACATTGAAGAGGTATGAAAATGCATTGGAATTACACCAGATGGTGATGCAAGCCTGGCAGGAACACTTAGGGGTACCTCTGCTAATATCATCAGTATTATATGTGAAAGTCCAAGGACTTTAATTCAACCACAGGACCAAATTGTATGGTTTTTCCAGACAGTAGGACAGACTCACTTGGCATCACTTGAGAAGTGTTAAAGGACCTAGAGTAAGTACACATGTAAATCATATCCTTAAAGGCACCACACTGAAAGACAGTGCAGCATGATTTCACACTGAAGTAGGTAAGGCAGTAGAAAATCCTACTAATGATAAGGTTTTGTAGATTCATCTGTACGTAGCCAGTAGAGATCAACCCCAAGTGAATTGTTCCAGGCTGACCTTGACCAGATACAGTAAGGTACAAAATACCTCTATCTTGTCTCCACAAGGATTTTACATTTAGGCAGATATCTCACAACAGCAATCTTGATATAAAACACTTTTATTTTTAGTGAAGATAGAAACTTAAAAAATTAGAAAAAGGCACATCATGTTCAAAAAGTAATGAGTGTACAGCATAGTCCAAATGCAAATGAGGTTAGGTCTACCTCAGTCAATTGCATTGTGCAAAAAGAGACAAAACTGAAATTTCTCCCTTTCTATTTCAAAAGATTTCTAAGAGCAGCAAAATTTACAGAAGAAAATGTCAAACAAATTGGCTTCACAGATAGATAGAGCCATATGATTTCTTTGTGTTTACAAGACTAAATCTTCTGTTGCAAGAGTCAATGCGCTTTTTGAAAGTTACTATGGCATGGCTTATAAGCTTTAGCGGATGTGGTGGCAGTTCAGATTTCATGACAGAATGCTAACTTATCTCTGATACTGAAAAAAACTAATGAGGCGCTATATAGTTGCAGAGCAGTGTTACATGCAGAGATATGCAGGCTTTTTTTGTTTTTCATTATCTGTGTAACTGTATAGACATAAAAGTAATGAAAACCCAAAACAAGCAGCAAAAGCTTAAGGCTTTAAAGCTGGAATAAAATGTGTCAGTGTTTTCTAAAAGAAATATGATAAATTTAAGCCATCTCAGAAAAAAGCCCCTGATACTCCCACTAGCGTTTTCTGCTGGGTCTAAGGTCTCATGGGTAGTGCTTAGGTGAAGATCACAATTAAGCTAACACAGGCAATTTATTCTCATGCTGGTTTTATTCAAGTCAAAGCAATGGCATAATGTTAAGCAGTCTTAAGGATTCTCTTTGTTATGCTTGTTGCCTATGGCTTTTAATTGAAGGTGCTATCACAGCATCCCTATCAGATGCCAAATGTCATGAGCAGTAGCAAGCAGGAGCACACAGTGCAAAGGGCTATCCTGACCCCCAACTATCTTTACTGAGGACAGCAGGATGTAAGATATAACACTTTTCAGTAGCTAGAGGCTTACTGAAATGAATTTCCACAATACTGGATACAACTAAGGCTGCTATTTAGCACTAGGACATGAAAATGTTAAATAATACCAAGTGTGAGATGGAGAATGCAGAGCGTTTTTTAATGTGGTCTCCACTGATCCAAAGAATGAAATTTCTAAAATTGGGAATTACTTCTGTGACATACTTTTGACACATAAATATCATAGTTGACAATGAGAAGTACTTTGTCTGGAGGTGATCTGCACCATCTATAAAGCTTCAGCAGGCACTGAATGGAACTGCTCTGCTGAAAAGTGCTCAGCACACTGCTTTGAAGAAGTAGACTCAAGGATCACTGACAATCTGTATATCACAGCAGCACTGCCAGCTTTCTTATTAAAGAATAAGTTTTCCTACAAGTTCAGTCATCTTTAAACCATTTTGAAATGTAAAGATATATGAATGTTTTCATCTCTCCTCCCAATCTCCCTTTCAAATTGCTGAACTCAAGAAGCACTATCCACTTACTGAGCTGCAATCTCCGGTCTTCTGCTTTGTGATTAACATTTTTTTGTTCTTGTTTTCTTTCAGAATCCATTTTCTATCATAAGCCTGTGAGATAGCACACCTATTACAAATTGTGAATGCATGATGCCATATATAAAAGTATGAATGGTCTTATAAAAAGAAAATTTTAAAATGTGAGCAAATAAAAACATATATGAAATAATTATTTTCTCTATTTGTTTTAGCTACAACACATATAGAATGGCTTCCCATATTATGCTGCTATACAGATATGCTTCCAAGTGTTTCAAATCCTTGAATCTTAAAGAGCATGGTTCATTAAAAGTCTTTGTGTGGACACAAGCAATGTGTGGTTATGAGTTGGGTGTACTAGAACAGATTGTACATAAAATGTGCCACTTCTGCACTGTGATACTACGTATTTGAGGGAGAAACTCAGATTTCTAATATGTGCATAAATATGTTTTACGAACATAAGCATTCTCAGAGAATAAAAGAAGAGAATAAAAAGAGAAACATGAAAGGACAGAGACAGTATCTCATAAAAGAAAGAGTTGTATTTAAGCATCAGCCAAATGACACTATTTTTCATATCATTTATAGTGGAAGCTTGAAGACTAAAATACTTCACAAGCCATTAGTTTCTTGGTACTCTGTGACAGATTAGAATATTTCTTAATCAACTGCTAAAGCACAGAAGAGGGCCAAAGCCTAGATTCAGCAAAGCTGAGTGATACTGAAAGTCAGGGATGTTCAGTGGGGATGCTATCAATACACACATCACAAAACCATAAAAGTGCTTCAGTTTCTCAAACCTCTCAAAAAGCACCTACGCTTTTGCCCATTTCTTAGTCCAAAATTTAAAAAATCACATTAAGAAACAAAAGTTCTGATTTGTACTGAGGGAAGCAGATCAAAACCCCAAGAATTTAACAAGATTCAAATTACTTGCTGAAGGTTCGGGAGCCCACTTTGCCTAGAGGCAGTTTGAAAGCCTACACAGCCCACCCCGAAGTGGTCCTGACCTACTGGTTAAATACTTTGGGCCGTATGAGGTTTGTTGCAATGCATTAAAACTACAGCAAGAACAACGAATAACAAAATTAAATGTATTTAAGTCTCATTCGTATTTTCATCTCATTCACACAGGATGGACGTTCATAAAATTCATACAGATAGTCACCTACAGCTCCACTGTCCACCTGGACTGTACCAGTGCTCTCAACAGAACGGGCATTAGAAGCCAAGACTAACAGGACTGGAGTGACCTCCATTCATTATATCCATTTCTCATCTGTTTCCCCACTATAGAAAAATATTGCCATTTTTAAGTTTGAGAAAGAGAAAAGATGTTGTAAAATAAAAATAAAATGCCAGTCACAGCAGCAGATCACCTATCTTGTCTCATTTTGTACTTCTGTTGATTGACAACCTGGTGCTCTTGTAGCATACAAAGGTAAAAAATCAGGCGTTCATTTCAAACTGAAATGTTTGACAGATGTAACAGCTTTCTGCAATGAAACTGATGAAATCTCAAATAGCAAAGTCCATCTCCTGTACAGTAGAGAGATTAAATTTCAACAGGCAACATTTACTGTCCTTAGCAGATGCAGATTTAATTTGCGGGGGTGGGGGGATGTTGTTTGGTCGGTTGGTTGTTTTTGTTTTGTTGGGGGTTTTGTTGGTTTTATTTGTTTCTTATTTATCTGGCAGTAGTTAAAAATACGGGAGATGACTAGGGCTTTGCAAGTGCTATACAGCCTACCTCCTGCTGCTCTGGATGCTGCAGACTTCAACACCATCAGAGCACTGTTGTCACAAACTGAAGGCAATTTCAAATTCTCTTAGCGGTAACCTAGCATGTCACTGATATTTTGACCTGTATTTTTGCAATGGTGAAAGTGAGACAGTCTGACAACTGACTGAAAATTCTGCTATAGACACATACCTTTTACCAGAGAAGTAAAAGAAACATTTTTACACTATAATGTGAATGGCCTGTACTAAGGTTCACAGAACAAGGTACCAAGGAATGTGCAGTGCTGAGGAAAACCAGAAATACTCAGAACAGCACCAAAACAAAATAACTGATGTTTCATTGCACTGTCTTACTAAAATACATACCTGATGGCCAGATAAGGATTTAATAAAAGTCAGTAAGACTCTTTCTGCTAATTTGGAAGCCTTTGAATTTGAGTCGAAATCTAAAGAAGACTTTCCCAAAGGCAACTGTGCACGTACATTTTTGTGCCCACCTGCACTATTCAAATAATACCTTCACTTAAAGAAATGTATAACCTTAAAACCCTTCTCTTGACCTCAGTGAGAACAATGGGCTAGATAACGTTCTTCACCAGGAAGAGAAGAATATGGATCAAACCAAATTATACTCTTCACTGCACATGGGATGCATCTCACTAAGCTGTGTTGCTCAGCTTTGTCACTTAGCTTAAAGCACCGTATTTTCTTCAGTGTGGGGTAAATCACAAACCCACTGAAGCAGATTAGATTTGTTACAGAATTAGAAGTCAGACAAGATGAATCCCACCATAGTCTCAACAGAAGCAAAATGCACTGTGTGTGGAAGCACTACCAGCTAAGTGTACTGGTGAAAACTATACCAATGATACTTTCTGTGAACGTCACTTACAGAAATAAGGTTAGCTCCACCATAAGAAGCTGGGCACCTGAAGCAATCATGATATATTCATCACATGCTCGAAGAAAAGGGATTGGAATAACAACAATATTGCCAAAACCTATCTCGCTGAATGAAAAGCTACTAAAAACAGGAGTTAAATATCATTCCCTTCAGTCTGTGCATCCTGTCAACACAGGAAGGAGGTGTTCCCTTAAAATTCTTTAGTCTTCACCTTTCTCTGGAGCTCCTGCATCCCCTCCTGTAAAATCAAGCTTTTGTGAAAACTTTCTTCCAAAAAATTTTTGGTAAGAGAAGATAGACCGCAGTGGTCAAAGCATTTCACCATGAAGTTCAGCAGAGCAGTTACATAGGTCATATATAGACACATATGCATCCTACAGAACCTTTACATCAGAAAGACAATTGTTTCCATAACTTTATGTGTTATGAAGGAGACAGATATTTACATCTAGCAGGCTTAGCCATTGAAGAGATACTACTGCTGGCTACCAATCAACAAGGGGCTGGAAGAATAGCAAAATACCATTCATAATTGAAGCATGGTCTTCCTCTTGACTTTTTCAGTGTTTTAAAGGCTCTATGACCTTACAAGGCATAGGCTAAATTAGTTCATTTGATGAAAAATATTGTACAGGCAGATATTTAACACTTTTTAATGATAAAGAAAACCAATAAGAGATTTTTCTTACTAGTAACACATGAAAGCCTAGGAGGTGATAAAAACATCCTTCAGAACTACAAATGAAGCATCTGACAATTTCACTGGAAGGAATGAGGGCAAATGAACGAATATCAGTTTCAGGCTACAAAGTGTTTTATAAATCAATATCAGTAGTGATTCTCTTTCAGCTATCAGCCAGTGAGAATATCCGATTTCATTTTCTGGACTGGGAAGAGGTGGTTATTTTAAAACTCTGCCTTTCTGTAAACCTGGGGTGGGAAGCAAAGGAAGAAAGAAAAATCTGACTGCTGATCTTTCCCATTTTATCAGATTCAGCTCAAAATAAAAGGAATTTTAATTCACTTCACTTCTGATTAATTTTACATATTTTTTAGATTTTGGAAATATTATCTCAATATCATCCTATTGTTTTTATAAAGTTAACATTAGAAAGAGCTGCAGATGGAATAAACCAGATTTATCCCAGCTTGGATTCAACTTCAAATCATGAACTGTTACTCTAGAAAAAGGCTCTTTATAGTCCTCTTGTAACAGGAAGCGTTCATTTTCTGAACCAACTTTCAAGTAATAATATTAATATTTGTGCACAAATAGTTCAGAGTGACATTTTACAAAAGAAATGGCAAAACTACAACATCAGATCATAGGAAACTACACATTCTACACACCAAAAACTCCTGACAAATGAAGAATTACAAAATTTTCTCTCTGTGCAACAGAAGATGCAGGACAACCCATGTCAAGACTTTAAAACAAATCTCCCCTCCCCCCCTTCCCCTCCATCTCACTTGCTGCAAAAGAAAAAAGAAGCCAAAAATGGGTAACTTTTGAGATTGGTACAATTTAAACACCTCAGTATGATTACAAATCTAATTTTTAACTCCCTTTCTCTGTATTATCACATATAATTCAGAGTATATGCAAAACCCAAAAATTAAATTGGGAAGGAAGGCCAAATCATTCCAAGATTTGAATGTCCAGATACTTTTAGAAAGATTAACATGAATTTTGTACCAAAATTGTAGTGGCCTTTATGTTTTCCTGAAACCCAGTGGTTCCAGGAATAATATATACATGGGTTTGTATGGCTACAACAATACTGCTGTTCAAAACAATTTATTTTTTTTATTTCAAATTTTCATAATTTCACAACCAGTGAAAAAGTACCAATATCAATTTAATGTGTCTTCTGCCAGAAATAGCTATTTCTGCTTTGAGAGAGTTTATAGCTCACTAGAAAATAATCCATTGCAAGAAAATTATTGCAACTCCTTTAGGAGGAATTTTTTTTGTATGGTGTTTTAATTGTAAGGGAATAGTTAACATGCATTTTGTGTCTAGACTAGCACTTAAAATCTCAGTGAGGTAAGATGCTAAAGCCCCTTAAGTAGCAAATGTCTTTTTAAAAGATAGAAATGAACAAAAGATGTTCTCCTCCCCCCACACTTCAATAAAATATGATAGCATCCATTCATCTCTTATCTACAGTCTGGTAAATCTTTCCACTCAAAGGAATGTTATCTCATGTAAACCAGAAATGAACTGATTAAGTGCCCACATCAGTGTATGGGGATAAATAATTTTACATACATTATGCCATAGGCTGGAAAGCCAAAGAAATAAAAGAAGGAAAAAATAATACATGATTATACATGATTCTATGTATCTTCTTTTTCTTCACCGAAGACATGGACATTACAGAATGTATGCAACATGGCCATACTTGAATAGCAACTGAGGAAACTTATAAGTATAGATTTTACAGACCACCATGATGCCCTGTGAAGGAAGTGATACCAGAATATCAGGTAGCACCTGTAATTCCTGTTAGGTCTTTCAGAACACTATATGTCCATTTTGTCAGTTAATCCTATATGTTCAATGCAATTAAATGGTAGAGTAAGAATAATATTGCAAAAATAAGAATCCTAGAATTGATGAAGCAAAATTACTCAGGACATGAAACCTGCACTTCAGACAGGTAGACTGTTCCCATAAAGAGTTGCTGAATGTAAATGGGTCACAGTTTTCATATCTTTAACATCTGTTGTTTATACCCAAGAAAGCACATCAGGGGCAAGAAAATTAATTCCCCAATTGCTGTCAACTGCGTTAGGGAACAGCAATAAACAGCTTACTGTAAGCCTCTAGCTACAATAAAATTGCTGTCAATAAAGTGTGGCTGATATGGTTTTGCTGTGCTAGAAGAAAAGATTCTTTGGAAGTGAAAATCTGAAATGGAAACTAAAAAGATTCTCCCTTGTTCCTATACACAAAAGAACATTATCACAAAATTGCAATAGCATAAAACTCTCAAGATCCAGTTCTCACTCACGTGTGTGGCACGAATTTCTTAGCATATGTCAAACTTTGGCTTTGGATATTTGGGACAGATGAGACTCCAGTGATTCTGATAAAAATCTCATGCACAGGAAACATTTAAAAGAAATGAAGATTACTAAGCTTTTACTGTCTAGTCTGTATACACAAAATGTTCCCTACTCGAGTTTAGCATGTCTGCCGTCACTATTGAAAATGGTATTATAGCTTAGGGTTATGTTCAGATATCCATTATAGCTCCCAGTTTTCACATGCTCATAACTTTCTGAAAAATTCTTCTTTTCAGCTGAAATTTTCCATGCTTGGTCTCAGCTCAAAGATGAATTTCTTTAGACAGTTCAGCGAAATCTGTTAACCTATTTTTCAGTTATACAACAATAGAAAAAATTCACTGTACATTACCACCATTTCTAATATTTTAGTATAGATATACAAATATACAGAACTAAAAAACAATTGAATTTTACATGCAGAAAGTTTTCCAGATGACTAGTCCTCACCCAAGACTAATATCCATGCTAACACATAAACCAAACTAAACATACAAAAGAATGTATGTATTTTTTATTTATACCAATTAATGAAACAAGGCCACTAAAAATAATACTGCACGCAGAAGTGTGGAATGCTATGGTTACAGAATTTTAATATTTGCAGGTGATGTAAGCTCTGCACTGCTGTTCCAGTGCAGATTTCCATCAACTTATGCACCTTGAAATTGCCACTCTCAGCATGTCAAATTAAGAATCATTAATGTTTTCAGCTTTTCTTTTCTCTTTCATAAACTCCAAACTTACAAAGCTAAACACTCCAGAGTAAGATAACATCAATTTGATTTGCCACATAAAGCTTAAGTGATGTGCATTGATCAGCAGGAGCCTGGCTACTTGTTCCTTGATCAGGCAAAAAGTCCATTGGCTAAAAAAGGAATAAAGCAATCTCTACAGAGCTTATGTTATTGAGTATAAGATTAAAAATATACTTTAGTATGGAATGTTAATGTGTCATTCAAGCCCCAAATCCTTAATTTTTGCCACTAGAGCACAGAAATACAAGGATAGTGTTAACACATATTCAACTTTCCTGAATCTTCTAGAACTGTGCATATTTCCAAAATTTCTAAATTATCATTTTGATTCAGAAAAGTGCTTATAGTGTGCTTATGACTGTTTCTTGAAGAAAACGTCTCAAGTCACTTGGACTTTAAGGATCTGCTTCAGTTTTACCATGTTAAATGAAAGTTAAGCACATGCCTAAATGCATTTTGATTAGGAATGAAGACTAAAGGTTTTGCCCATAACCTATATCGATACATATTTTTAAACTTGTGTTATTTGTCACTGCTGTGCTTTAAATCTGATTAAATGAAGTTGTTATTATTTAAAATTGGGATAACCACAGTAAATTTGCCTTAATTTCTTTTATTATTTAATCTATTGTTAATCTAATGACATTGAGTAGGAGTTTTTGTCTGTTTATTTGCTTTTCAAAAGAGGTCTTTCACATAGAAGAATACAACATGTCGTCTTCTGCTGCATTTCTATGTAGCTGTTTGGTGTAATGACTTACTAATTTGAAGCGCATTTTAAAGTTCAATCAAATACTGAAAAGAACACTGATTGAGAAGCCTGCATAGATTTCAGTATTCTTTATGAGTCATAACACTGATTTTGGAAGCTTAGCTATATAAGCTGGTGGTGTGCAACATCCTTTCCATACTCCTAATTATGTGAATTAGCATTTAGAACAATCCCAAGTTCAAGTATTCAAAAATGCTCTTTTCAGAGCATCCACCAGGTTTACTGCAAGATAGGCACTTGAAGGAGGCTTTGGTTTTCATACTGGGTACTTGTGAAACATCAGTCTGTACAATTCAAAGTCACATGTAAAAACTTAACCACAGAATTTCCACTAAATTTATAGATGATTGCACAGAAATTGCCCACCAAAAAAAAAAAAA
>VXBC01000927.1:438307-469544 GCA_013399945.1 Ploceus nigricollis | reverse complement strand
TGGCTGTGGGGTAATTTGGAAATAAGGGCTCGGTGTGCGTTTGGGTTGGTGGTATGGTGTGAGGTTTTGGGCGGGCGGGGGATGCCTCAGTGCGTGCTCGGTGTCGCTTGCGCGGGGCAGCGCGACCGCCCGTGGTGCGAGTCGGGCCCGGCGCGGAGCGCGGCTGTGGCCGTGGGGCCGCCGCCCGGCGCCGCGCAGGTTCGGAGGCAATCGCCTGCCCCGGCCCGCCTTCGCCCGGTTCGGCCTTATATTTAATACATGCCCTTTCATCTATAATTCAGGCTGCTCTGACTCCAGCCCTGTCTCGGCTCCCATTTACGCCTGCACACCTTTCTCCTTCCCTTTCCCGAAGGGTCAGCCGAGACACTCGCCAAGGGAGGGAGAGAGCTACTCTGCTGGTTTGGGTTTTGTCTGCTTAAACATTGAACTGGAAAAGATTCCTCCTCTCTGTGGTTTGATAAATAATAAAAGTGATCGTTTCTCCTTCCCCATAAATGACACAGGTAAATTATCCAGCTAGCCACAAAGAAGCATCACATGCCTGGAAGACACTGTAATAAAATGCCAATGTATTAAGATATGAGTGACCTCAAAAGTGTGACAAGAAGATGATTATAGTACATTATCTATAGTGCATTATATGTAGTGCCTTTTTCAACGTTTCCAGAAGCATGAATGAACCTTTATTTGACTGTGCTTTTATTGCTAGCTTTTCTCAGCTTGAACTTACAAGCTCTATGCTAGAACCTATCCAATTTAGTATGCCCAGGTACGTGGCCATGCTGGCTGCTGCTTTTGGTTAAGCCTTTCAAATATATATGCATAGAAAAAAAACAAAGATAACATCAGCATTTGACTTTTTCTGTATGTGGTACTATCTCATTTGCACATTTTCAGTGGATAGCATTGGTGAGCTAAAGATCGGAGTTCTACCTTGAAGATTTTACATTTTCACATGCAGGCTCTTAGACTCCCATATGTGTGTGCACATAGGATGCACTATTAACAAATGGTGGGAGCTGCTTGTACCTCTCAGAGGTCAGTAATTTGCATGGCTTGGAATTGTGTGCTACATGCTGATAAATGTACATATCCTTGCAAGTCATATGGATGCAGGCACTGTATGTGAGCATTGCATATCCTGTAATCCCATGATGCGTAAAGATTAAACACTCTCAGTTTTGCTGTGCTTTGTAGTTGTGTCCAAAATACTCTTGTTACAGTTACACACAGAAAAAAAATTGATCCCGGTTTTGATGACATCAAGTAACGTTAGAAAACGGAACTGGATCTAATAATAGTTTAAGAAAAATGTTCATTATGTAATACAAGAAGGATGGCTAGAGCCCCAGCATTGAAAGTCAAGCAAGTGACATGAAGGAGCAACCTTACTGCCAAACCACTTAGAAAAAGAATTCTGTGAATGAATTAAGTATGCAGTTCTTTTGTCTTTTAAAATACAAAGCAGAATAGCCATTAATAAAGGAGATAATTAGAACTGCTAGCATTCTGTGTAATGCAGTCTGCTTCTGAAATATGGCATGTTTATGTATGCATTAATAATACACACATTTTTCCTGACACTAGTCATATCACAGCAGTATGGCATCACAGACGTTTTATAGCCTCATTCGAGTAACATCACAGGCATATAACATTCTTATTCTAATCAAACCATAGTCATTTCAATGTCACATTGTAGTCACATCACATAGCCTGGTAATAATTATTTAACTTTATTGCTAAGCTGAATAGTTTTCTGTTTGCTCAGGGATGACTTAAACTTGTAGTCAGAACCGATTAGCACATGCTCATAAATGAGCTCTTCTCATGTACACAGGGTTAGACTCGTGAAAAGAGTTAACAAGAGAAAAAAAATTCAATGAACTAGTGTCTGTTGGACTAAAAACCAATGCAATCACAAGTCACAATAATAGCACATTTTTGCTGTTTTCAGAAGTAATTTTAGAAAGCCAACAATGTTTACCTGTCATGTTAATGTTTATATCCTTGCTTTAAAATGCTGTAGTACTTTAACTAATCATACATTATTAACCTCATGGAAGAGGCATGTATTTAAACTGTTGTATTTGCACACTAGATTGTAAAATTCAGGCCCAGAGTACCAAAGGGGTTAGAACTATCACAACTGCTTCTAATAATGGTAGAAAAAGAATGGAAAGGGCTGAATTCCTGAGCAGGAATTGGAATCACCCAGTGCAGCATTAATGCCACCCCTGCAAGATGAGGAACTGCTCTGAGACATGTCCTGTGCTCACTTGAGTAGCCATGTTTATCCTCTGGTAGATGTTTATTCCATCGCCCTTACATTTGAGAAAACTGCAGTATCCCATGTCAGGTTCCCCTCAAATGCAGCTGTGGTGCCATTATTTGTACTGTTTCTTAATAGTTGCCTTTTTTGCCTTATGGATTAGCCTTTTGTCTTTGTATTAGAACACTGGATTCATAATCACATCACACCTTATTAAAATGACTTCTGTATTATAACTTACTAACTATTCATCTACATCATTGCTTGTTATCTTCGCCTCCATATTATTATGTATCAAATTCTTTTCCATATCATATTTGACTCAAATTCTAGCATGCTAGAAACTGACTCCAATTATTCTGTACTAGCTATAGTCAAATTGCACTAAATGGAATTGCTTACATTGTATCACAGTGGCTACAGGCTCACACAATGCATTATACATGAAACTGATTCACATTATGCTTAGCTAACTAAAGACTTTAATCTTGAAGTGTTGAGCATAAAATGCTATCATTCTTCACTGAACTGGCTCTGGTCACTTGATCATTTTGTACCTGGGATTGCCTCTTACAGGCTGTTATTATTAAAGCAAAATGGCTTTTCCTCTCCTGCAGTTCTACCACTTTCTGTGGAGAGCTGATTCATATGCTAATGAATGAGCTTACTTATTTCATGGCAGAGCACTGCAACACTGGAACCTGACCTATGGTGTACCTATAGGATGTCCCCTTCAGTGCAGCGTAGTGAAAAAATGCATTATAAAAATCCGCTTGTGTGTTCAGATAGCAGGTTATGGGCTAACTATTGAGAAATCCTTAATATTATCCCAGAGGTCTTGTTTCTGTATGTTGCCAAAGTTATTAGGAAACCCATCCTTGGTCCCATCTGCAATAGGAAGTATTCAAGGCCGTATTGCCAGTTCTGCTGAGGTCTCTCAGGGTGTTTCTGATGTGGCTGTCCGTGGAAGGAGAAGAGATTAGGAGTTCAGTGTGTCAGGTAAAGAAGTGAAGACTCTCCCTGTTACAGATAGTTTTTAATCCAGGAAGGAGTCCACTTCCACAGGGCAGACACTCTCTCTGCTCTAACTGGCACTGGCATTGCTGTATCTTTGATTTCGGCTTCTGCCAAATTCAGTCTCATAGTAACCTCAGGAAACCCACTTCTTACAAGAAGCACTGGGCCAAAAAGTGATGCCTATAATCCACTGCACTCCTAACCCCCAAATGTTCAGGGCTTCTGTAAAGATGAGAGAGGAACACCACAGAGTCAGGAGCAGCATATGGAGAGGATTGTGGAGACCATGTTTTCTTCATATCCTTAGAAGCATGTTTCTCCTTGCAAGCATGATGCTTTGGTCCAGACTTTGTACACCTAATGGTTTGTAATTCAGGAGCTTGCTTCAGAGTGACCTAGTCTTCTTGGGTAGAAGGATTGGACCTATAGCCTTTATTTACATGAGTGAAGTCAAAAGAAGTGTTTTGGGTAATGTAAACCATATGTAACTACAGCATTTGAATAAGCCAGGTAATTGAATTATAAATTCTATTTATTTAATATACTCATTTTTGCAATTTCAAAGTGTATTTAATTGTTTTTCAGAATGGTTGTGAGAGCTCTAGGAAAGGAAAAATGCTTAAGTGAGCAGCTCAGGACTATATAATAATCTGTACTCTTAGATAAACAGCAGTAGCTTAGTCAATTTATGATTAATAATTTAAGCCAATTGAGCTGCTGAGATGGGGCAAGAGTTGCAGAATTGGGACCTTTTAATGTGTCTTTCTTCAAGAAAATAAACTCTGTCCCTGGATAATCAAATCACAAAAGGGGCAGGTGATGACCTTCATTCCATTTGAATGGCAGAACTAAATTTAAGTGAATTTGCCATTTTTTTTGACTGACAAAGATTGCAAATGTCAGTTCATGGCTCTGAAGGGTCCAGAAGTGCACAAGCTGAAAGCTGGCATTTTGCAGTGCCAGTGTTCAAGCCCTGTCTCTGTACAATACAAGAAGGTGCCCAACTCCTCTTAATTATTGCTGTTTATTTAAAGGTACAGATTAATATGCAGGCTTGAATTGTTTGCTTGAAAGTGTGTGGGGCTTTTTCCTCCCTCACAGGGCTTTAGTGTCTATTTACTATAATACTAAAAATCCATTTGGATATAACTAAAAGAGAGTAATAAATGCTGTTTAAAATGCAATAATCGGACCACTTAGATGTAATTTCATGTGGCACAAAAAGGAGGAAAAAAGCTTAAATCTTTGCTGCACTCATGTCATTTTTTACGATGGAAGTACCTGATGAATCAGAACACAGAAGCAGATTCCAACCAATGTGCTTTTGTGTAAGGCAAAAATAATCCAGAACCTGCAAATAACCTGATGTCTTATTGATGCTTAATTGTTTAAAAAGAGAAATTAAGTCTAAAGGCTTTCAGGCAAAAAAATGTCTGAAGAAAGTTTTACTAAAGCATTTTCATTTCCAACAGAACACTAATGTAGTTTTAATAGAGTTATGCTGATGCAATGTTGGCAGGATCAGAATGAGACCCAAAACATGGAATGAGACCTCCTTCAGGCATTGTCATGGTTTACCAAAACAGACATTTACTTTGTTTTTCTGCTTTCAACTTATGACCTGCTCCTTGCTTTCACAGAATATAGAAAATGCTCAATTTAAATCAATATATATACTCACACTAACTTGCATTAGTGAGATTGACATCTTTGCACCTGGATTTGAACCTAAATATCTTCTTTTTTGAGTCCTACTATTCTGTCAGTCATGCTTCACCATTTACAAAAGGTTACTAAGGTAGTAAATCTTGATTAAACCCTATGTCCTCTGGGGAAAAAAAAATACTTTTTTGATGTAGACATAGCTTTATGCTTTAAATTACAAAGGCAGGCAGACAGATGACTAATTTCTGTTTAAAAGCATCATGTTGTCATGATTGCTTCTTATTTCTAACACTTCTGCATTTCTTAACGTCCCAGTTAAACCAAGGCATCTATGGTTTTGAGGTTTTATCTTTTGGGAGTTGTATGTTTAGTGTCCTGGTGGTAGAAATATTGCAAGAGCTACACCCTTTCATTGAGCAGATGATGCCCATCTATTTGCCATGCATATGCACTGAAGGGAACACCACAGATTCCTGGACTGCATCCCTTTTCTGTGCCCCAGTGGTATGGCTGTGATTTTCAAAGACCCTTTGTTCTTCTGGACTTAAAATGTGTAAAAGAGGTTTGTGCCCTCCTCCTATGGGCAGCAGTACCCCAACTCTGTACATGCCACCATATTCTGGGGAAGTACTTTGATGTAATTTTGGCTTTCTAGAGGCCAGTTCCTCTCTGAGCTCCACTTTATGTGGAAGCCAGAGTTCTGCAGAGTGCTCAGGCAGAGCTGAGCCTGAAAGAAAGGATTAATGCAAACGAAATTACTCTCACAAAAACAATGGGGGAAAATTACAGGTCTGTATTTGGTATGTATTCACAGAATAGGAAATGTCAGAAATATCTTTGCTGTAATTTACATTCAGTTCAATATCCTAAAAAATATGAGGTTCTAAGAAAGAGAAAAAATGTAAATGACCACAATATGACTTCTCCATAGATTTTCACTGCTCTATTTAGTGACTTTATTGTCCAGGTTTCTTAATGGGCAGAAGTTACTCAAAGTCTTAAAGTAAATAATGTGTTATCATGTAAGTAATAGTGTAAGCAAAGTAAAAATATACAGGTAATGGGGCAGTATTTTCCCTTTATGTGAACTAACTGGGCATTCTTAGAAAATAGTTTAGATGAAGAATAAATTGGAGTTTCATGGGTTTTCCTTCTTTATTACTAATAAATCACTGCTTCTGCCTCCCATGTTGACAAGCAGCAGATGTTTCAACACAAACTCCATCAAAGTTAGTCATTTTGTCCTCTCTCTTATCAGTGTTTCTGTCGCTCTGAGGACGACATGCATCAGGAAATAAGTAAGCACCTATCTACAGGGGCATCACTCAGTCATGCTTAGACAATTATCACTGCAAAACACACTTCAGACTGATCAATAATTGCTTTCCTTGTCAAATTTCTGGATGTCACAAGCAGCACCAAAGGAAGGGATCAGACAAGTTCAAAGCTTTGTCTAGACAGGTAGATTAGATTGCTTTTAGTCCTAGCAGAGGCAGGAGGATACCTCAGTGGTCTACAGCAAAGCCTAACAAGGCACCCATCATCCTTTTTCCTGCAATGGGCTTGGGCAGACTCAGGTTGTGTGGGCAAGGAAAATCCCCCCTCCAAGGGAAGACACCTTAAAAATCTGAAAAATGCAGTATTAGGAATAGCTTGGAGGTGCCACAGTTTTTTTCCCTGACAAAGTTTGTTTTGACATAGGCCAGAAAGTTGTTATTTTCAGATGGATTTACAGGGATCAGTTCTTAGATTCCCTTTCATATCTCTGTCTTTCCCCTTTATCTTTTTAAAGCTTATATAGACTGAAGGCCTTCTTTCTGATTCATGTACATCTGTGCTTGCAAACCTCAGGCCTGCGATGAGGAGAGGATACTTATTTCCAAGATAGAATATTTTGAAAAAGAAGGAAGTCGAGTTTATTCACAGTCCTCTTTAGACATTCTTCTTCTGTATAGAATATATCTATATAACTATTTGTCACTGAAGACAGTAAATCTGGGCAATAGAAAAAGAAACCTACAGATTTTATTGGACTGAAAACTCAGATAAAATGCACCTGATGCCAGAGGAAAAAACACATGAAGGTGTAATACAGAAATGATACATTTATCTCATTTCTGTAATTGTGAGGTCTTTAAGGATAACAAACTATGTCAGCCATTGTAAAATCAGATCCACCTTCCATATGCTATTACCATACCAGTGAGGAGTAATAATTATAAAGCCTTTTTCTCCCCCTTCAGTGCTGTCAATTCCACAAAACTCCTGTGCAATTCAGTAAACCTGACACACTGAACATTAGTCATTTCAGGAAGATGTGCTTCAGCTGCTGCTTGGTTTACATTCCTGTTCAGCTGATTTTTGACTGAGAAATGTAGGGAGTCTTAGTGAAATATTAGAATTTGTTCTAACAGCATGAGTGCCAGAGGACTTCAGGATACACAGTGAGACAGCCAGTTGTATTCAGCACAATAATATGCTTTTCATTACTGACAGAAATAATAAGGAAAATACAAATCAAAAAAAACTATGAGATTCTTATTAACATTATTGAATTTAAGTGAACAAAGAGACTGCTAGCCCAAAAGATGCACGCATAGTAAAGATGGTATAGCAAGAATCTTTCTCTATACAGAGGAAGATTCTTATCCTACTACATATCCTACTACATATCCTACTACAAGACAACCAGCAGAATTGTGAGCTTTCAGTTTTTATCCCCATTAAGTATTTGATCTTGGATCTAAGTCTGTGAACTTGAGTGAAAATCTCCATTCCATTGAGAAAAGTGTTTTTGTCACTCCTCTTTGGTCTGTGGTAGCTCAGTGCCCTACACTTTCCCAATGGAACAACAGATGGGTCAGCTAGACCCATCTGTTGCTTTGAAACACTTAATGTAAAATACTGTAAGGTAAAGACTTTTGCCAAAGCTTGCATTCTTTGGCAGTGACAAATGGCTAATGAGTAATCTTTCTGTCTTGTTATTTTTTTTTTATTTATTAGTAGATATAAGCTTTGAATCAGCCTTTAAAAGTTGAACATAAGTGGTTCTCTTGCAGAAGTTTGTATGTTTCAGTTTTCCCAAAAGTAGAAATGAATAAATTGGTCATGAAGCAGAATTATGCTGTGCCTGAACATGGGCTTTAATGCATAAGAAACTCATTTAGTTTCAGATTTGGACCTGCATGTTTTAATAGTCTTAAGAGGAGGTAATATCAAAAATACAGCTCCTCCCCACTAAATACAGACGGGAGGCTCATTTTCATAATTCTTTCTTTAATTGCATTCTTTCAGTTAGCATTATAAATTATTACGTCAGTGCTCCCACTTAGCCTAAGAGAGCTCCAATTTAGAGTGTGCAGTCACAAATTTTGTTCATATTAACACTGATACTACTTGTTCTGATGTGCAGTAGATCTTGCATAATATTGGAAAACATCTAAGGAACTATATTAAACATCTAAGAAACTATATTTAAAAAATGCCAAAGCCCCAAAAACAGGTCTAAAAATATCTTAGTTGTCCCTAGTAAGTTATTGACAGTACCTAGGCATCTACCTCACAATGCAATCCTAAAAGTTTTACCTTAAATGTCATCTAATGGAAGGAAGTTTGTCCACAGCTTGCTTCAATTTAAATAGCTCTGAGAAACTACATTTGTGATTATGTGGCTGTTCAAAAATCTCCTAGTCTCGCCCTATCTAAGCAATGCACATCTCAAGTCATTTCAGGATCTGCAAATAAGATCCTGTTCCTTTTCTCAGTGGATAAAACAGTGCATGCTTACAGAATCAAGCTTTGTGTAAAGCATAATGCATTTTGTTTTGCCCTATTTTTAAGCACAGCCATGAAATTTATGTTTAAATGGTTTTAGTATTCCTCTAGCCTAGAACTTGCTTACTTGGTTTTTGTCTTTATAGATTCAAAATCACAACTTCTAACTTCTGGAAGAACTTCTTAGCTGTGTCTCCTGATGATGCTGTTCACTTTGATAATATGATTAAGTCCCGCTGTGGCAAGTTGTATATGTGTGTGTGTGTGTGTGTGTGCTGATTCCCAGGCATAGCGGACAAGACTAGAGTGTGAGTCTTGGCTTGCATTCTTTATTCCATGAGCTGTGTACATCCCTTGCATGAAACTGTCATTCAAGAAAATCCTTCACAGTGTCAGTAAGCCTGACTCTCCCGAAGTAATCAATGAGTTGCAGGTGGTGCATGCTTGAGGCACACAGGACGAAGGAAGAAAAGCCTCTCAGCTCTCCTGCTTCCTCAGAGAACTATAATGAATTTCTAGCCTGTGATTCAAGTGCTCTTGGTGGCTCGTTTTCCACTTCTAAGAGGTCTATAGCAGGTAATTCAAGAGCATTCCTAATAACAGTTGCTTTCAGTTGCCTAAACAGGGCTCTCTTGTTCTTTCAGAGAATCTGCCAGGAGGTCCAAACTGAGAAGTTACATGTATGAATACATGCTCTCCATGTGCACGTGGATAGATCACCATGCTAGTCAGTTTCTACTTCTCTGACTAGTTTAAAGGAAAGAGTGGTCACTCATTTCTGAAAGATAGCACTCTGTAATTTTGCACTCTTCCCGTGTTCCAGAGGGAACCAAGGTGCTCCTCTGAGGAATATGCAACTTGAACATGAATATTTCAACTACTAGATGGCTTCCTGGAACTTCAGCTAACGTAATTTACTAGTTTAAATGCCATAAAAATTACCCATACACTTTCCAAAATTTTATCTGCTGTGAACTGTGTTATATAGAGGCACAAGGGGAGTTTCTGTTTGGGTTTTTTTTTTTCTTGTGTTTGTGGGGGTTATGTTGATTTACGAGTGTTTGTTTAATTATCATATAAGTGTCAGAGAATGTCTTCATTATCCCGACTAAAAAAAAAAAAAAATCAGAATTAGAGAGTAATTAATCTTCCTTGAAGACATTTACATCTAAATAGCAGTAACTGATCTAATGATCTCAAATTTACTGTGCTACAATGAATGTAGATCATGGAACAAAGAATAGTTGGGGAAAAAAGGATTAATATTTATACAGTGTCATTTTTAAACAAAGACATCCAGAATAATTAAGCATGTGTGTATGTAAGAAGGTGTGTCCATAATTAGGAAGGCGTTCCTGTGGAACATTTTATGGCTTAGGATGCAATGAAAACTATTTTAATTGTATTTCAGAGAGCAATCCCATTTGAAAAGGAAAGTACAAGTTTGGGGTTTTCTTTTTTGGGAGGGGTGGGGTCGTTATTTTTACAGATAAATATAGAAGCTCTGCTTGTTTTCCCTGAAACTGCTGAAACCTCGGCTGCTGACGTCGGGAGCGCGGGTTTAGGCTCAAGCGATCCCTGCCGAGCGCGTTTCCAGCTCGCCGCCGTTTCCCCGGAGCGGCCGCGCGGCGCCGAACCGCAGTAAACAGCGGCATCTAGAGGCCGCTCGCGGGTACTGCACGGCAGCCGCAGCCCGGCGTCTCCCCTGCAGACTCGGCGGAGCCGGGCGAGACAGAGCGCGCGGCTGGACAGTTGCCATGGTGATCTTCTATTTTATTTACTTTTTAAAGTATTGCTGAATGCGTCCTGCTTTTGGGACAGCAGGCATCCTAGCACACTGTCACAACAGAATACTTGGATGTCTTAAGGTTGTTCATTTAATCACAGACATTTAAAGGAATTAGGCTAGCATTATTAGTGTGAAACCTGGTTTTTGGTTCTGTTAGGGTGACAAAATATTATGTGAAATTGCCATAATAGAAAAAAAGGAAATAGCCTATATATCATGTAGGTTTTACCATTCACCTTTAGTTATTTGTGCTTCTTATAATGTAATTCAAATTGCACTAAGAAATTTATAGAAAGTATTTTTAAAACCTAACTAGACTCAGAAAATAATAATTCTTAATTCATCAAATAATTTTTTGGACCCTATGGTAGAAAACAATACCTGTGAAAGGATGTTAAAGGGAGGCATATTGCGAATGTCATCTTATATTCACAACTTGACATACTCCACCTTAGATGCAGTGAGAGGCAACAGTTAACAAAAATCCATTTCACCGAAAGGGGATGAGTTATACAGGTCTCTCTTTCTTTTTTTAATCATTCAGTTCTGCCATTTTATAGGTTAAAATATTCATCAGACCCTTTTTATTAAAAACAAGCAAGCCACAAACCAATATTAACCAACCAGATAAAATACCTATATATAAATAAGAAAGTGCTTGGAGAATTGTTATTGTCTGTCTTAACTGAAGTTGTAGGTTTTTTTCTGTCTAGACCCTAAACATCTTCACATTCTGCAGCTCTCTGCTATCCCTGCTTTTCCAAAGAATGATCTATCCCACTTCTGTTTGTCAGAGTTTCTTATTATGTTGCAAGAATTTAAATATCTAAGACTGTCGAATTTCAGTCATGGGTCAGGCAAGAGTGCAATTTGTATAGAACTTGAATGCAAGAGGTGCATTGATGTAACTCAAAATCTGTTTTACAAATGAGCTGCATTTAAAAATGTATCATTGCTTAATGAGGCTATACTGTTAATTAAATGAATTTAAAATTGTGGTATGAAATAAAATCGAGCAAGACATAATACATTAATTGATCACAACAAAGTTTTCTTAAAGCTGTCAAGTTAACTACTTAGATAAAGTCTTTGATAGGACAATACTGGCAAAAAAAGGTAATTTTCCTTTTATAATGTCGTTATTTTTGGAGTAATCATTCCATTTTGAAGGTCGACATCACTTACATCCAACAATAAGCTTATATTCATTTGGGTGCATATTATGGGAGTACTGTTAGTATTAGAATGGTGACTGAGTTAATGAAAAATGCTACTGCATCCAGTGCATTATTCTCTGACAAGGAAAGTTGCAAACATTTGCAGAAATGAATCTAAAGGAAAGAAGATACCTGTCAGATGATGCTATTCCTATTCTAGTGACTCTCTTGTAAAGTTTTGTGAAAAGGACAATAGGACCATAATTTCATTGTGATCAAGTAACAGTAGTATTGGTGAAATAATTAAAAATACTGTTTTAACCTATTCATGTAATAAAAAGACCTTGCTTTCTCAGGTAAGAAAGAGGCCACAGAGCTGATGGCAGACAAAGGTAGAGGGGATGGAGGAAGTGCAGAACCTGTTCTTCCTGAGGAGACAGAGACCACAGCCTTGCAGGTATAGGTGCCTCATCAGCCACGGTTCCAGTGGATCTGGGTGTTTGCTTGGTAAATGCATTTAGAAGGAGGAAAAAAAGATGTTGCTGAAGTTGCACAGAACCCTTCTTATTTCATCCACTCTTTTTTATTTTCAGACAGAAGAACACTCATGCACAGAGCTCAAGAGGCCACATATGCAGCAGAGGGTAAGTTTCTGCACATTAGTGCTTCTAACATGCTCACTAATGTTTATACATCTCCAGAGGGCTTTGGTGTAGGAAGACAGTTGCTCTAGCAGGGTATCTGGAGGTAAAGTGTGAACTCTAATGAAAGAAGTGAAAAAAGCAAACAGCTGGGCTTCCTATGTCGAGATAGCTGGGGAAATGCAAGCAGTCCATAGGAGCTTCAAATGGGAAAAATGTGATCTCTTGCAGTAGATACTACTTTATTTTTTTGGTAGCAAAGGAATGCTTTATGCCATTTAGCTGTAGAAATTATACACATTTAAGAAGTACTAGGTAGCAAAAGATATGTGAGTATTCTGATAAGGAAGGGCTGTAGTCACAAAGGCCAAGATTGATGCAAGAAACAAAGGTAATACCAAGAAAAAGGATATGAGTTAGGAAACCAAAGGAGAAAGAGAGCAGCATCTGTGTAAGTTTGTTAAAAATTTAACTAGGATTTTTGATTAGTTGTTATAAACCAATACTTTTACACTTAATTGCTGGGTTGATGGGAATATTTACATTTTATACATGCTGTTATTTGATACTATCACAGTGAAGTTGCACAGTTGTCAAGTTGTCAGTGGCCTAATGCCTTGACTTCTATTGCCCTTGAGGAGTGATACAGCTCAGTGTTAAAGGCACTGCCAGATTATCTCAATCTCTCCCCACCAAATAACTTCAGTGCTTGAAAAAATGGATTCTGTGCTCAGTGGAATAGATCACACAAATACAGTTGCTCCAAGTGTGAAACCTCAAAGTGAAATTCTTGCTGTTACTACTTTCCAAAATGCAACTTTTGCACAAAATTAGTTTTGTTAGCTCATTACAAATGAGTATTTTTGTTAAAGTGGGTAGGGATGTCCATGAACTACCAGCATGCTAAGTGTCCTGTAATCATCTCCACTACTGCCCTCTCATATGAAATGTTGAGGTGTTGTTTCTGTTCATAGAGTGTTTATTTTTCTGGAGGGAAGCCAGGAATTTCTACTTCCACAAGTACAGTTCACTGCTAAAAATACTGTAGTCATTCATGAATTCATATCTGGGAGAGACATGGTGCAATTTAAAAAACTGTAGGAAGGAACAACCCTGACAAATCACATTTTTACCTGCTACCCTTAGTTTTTACTTTTTCAGTAATAGTTAATTACATGCCATATTGAAAATCCTCCACTGCACTGACAAGCAGCTGAGAAATAGCAGGCGTTTATGAAGCAAATACCTGCCCTTACATACCAATTCATGGAACTGGGGAGCTCTCTTGTAGACAGCAATATAGATGAGAGTAAAGAAGATAGTGAGAACAAGCTTTAGCTGAAGGTGTCAGAGGATTGCTGCTGGAACCATCTATTAAATGTGGATTCCCAGTATTGGACTAGATAATCACACTGAATTGATAGGATAGCACAGCTTGCAATGGCAGGAATATGTTTGCTGAAAATTTATGTCAAGGTTGCCTTGGAGCTGCCAGCCTCATACCAGTATAAGATTTCCTTGTCTGTAGAGATTAATTTTGTCATAAACATCTGGAAACTTACCATTTCTGACTGCTGCTGGTCAGCTGCAAACCTATTTGAAACCACTGCCACATCACCCCTAACACCAGCATTAATAGAAATGCAGGCCTTAATAAGAGGGAGGCAGGAAAGCACCTTATGGTTTGAGGGCATGAAAAGCTTCATATTCTCAAATGACAGCTTTAGAAGCAGCTTTTACCTGTTTAAAAAAGAAAAAACAATTGAAACTTTTTTTTTTTTTTCTCCAAGGAAAAGGCCCAAGTTTGATACTGTGTTTTTAGCTTTTGGCAAAGTTTGCTCTATTGGGGAGACTTTGCAAAACCATGGATCTACCTATGAATGTAAGAGTGCTTGCATTCCTGCTCTTCATGTTGACAATTTTAGAGCATATATGTCCATTAATAATTTAAAAAACATTTTAAAGATGGAGATTCACGTTTAGACTTTCAGGCTCATGCTTGATTTCCATCAATATAAGGAGATATCTTTTATGGTTTATTCTGCATACTTTTAGTTATGTGAGGCTCAGACAAGCTGAGCCTGCCTCAACAGTAGGTCAAAGGCAGCAGCAGACTCCAGCATGTCTTCAAGCCCTCACTGTTGATCTCCTAGTTAAGGACCTTGCTGGAGTGCTCTGTGATTCCCATCTAGTCTATATATTCAGATTTCTTTTACAGATTAAAGCACAAAGTGAAGAAGATGGAAAAAAAAAGTGGAAAAGTTAATTTTCTGCTCTGAAGTTGAGGCTTCAGCAGACCCATCCACTCAGGGAATAATGAAAAACTAAAGTGGAAATACCCCAGGTTTATATTCCCATATGCCAGTGTGATTCTGTTTCTGAACATTAGATTCAAAGTCAGTTAAGAAATGTCATGATCTTCTGTATGGGCTCTCTGAAATCTGAATTCTTTACATAGCATATTACCTGCAGAGAGGGGCCCTGGTGGAACTTCCCTCTGCATTTGCACAGTAAGACAGCAAGTGACTAAAAGAACTCCAAGAGAGAACAAAAGGACAAAACCAAAGCAAACTAAAAAAAATGTTGCTTAGCAATGCATCCTGTACCACTCCAGGGGTATGGTCTTTGTCACCAGATATTTACGTGTTGTGAGTAGAATTTATTGAAAAGCAGGGAAACATTTGTGCAAAGCCAAAAGCATAAATAAATGGTGAATTGCATTTTTTTCAGCACTGAGAAGATCAAACTAGAAGAAAAGACATAAGCAAAAAATGCACGTATAGATGCATTTTTAAAAGTTACTAATTTGGAAATAGATGGGTTTTGTGGTTTTTTTTTTTTTTTTTTATTTTCCTTACTTGTCCTTTCTACTCCTACCCTATTTGTGCCATTTGGTTCAATGCACCGAGTGATAATTCTGTTAAGGTTTATTTTTATATCTGCAACTTTGGGCCTATGAAAGCTTCAGAATAGTAAAAGAAGAAATATTTACCTTTAAAAAATGAGTGTTGGAAGAGGGCTGACTAGAATTTCAGGGTTTAATATTTCTTTTAGTGCTTTCATGACTTCAGAATTTTAAGAAACTGAGGAACTGGAAGAATGGAAAAGGTGGAAAAAATCCATCAACTTAATTGCAAGGAGAAGGAAAATAAAAATATGTAAACAGAGGACTTTTCAACTTTTACATGAATTACTGTCTCAAAATCTTTTAAGGATTATAGTTGAAAAAAACTGTAGGGAAAAAAATCTATATCAATTGTCTGCATTCTTACAGGTGTTTTGTTTTCATTTCTTTTTTTTTCTATTAAGACTTGCCTATTTAGACATCTCCTTTTCCCCCAGTCATGGCTGGTTCCTTTGCAGCAGACTGCTACAGACCTCATTCCAAATTGGTGACAGTGTACTTTTTGTACTTTCCCTTCTGGTACAGCACGTTCAAATGATAAAAAGCCTTATCATGTGAATGTGCTCACTGAGTACACGAAACCCAGGCACATACATATTAGTTTTTCTCATGGACTGATTGGTGCCATGCTTTAGGTTACAGGTTTCATAGTTTCCTGTAAGGTACATTTCCTACTGCAGCATCACATGGTGTCCAAAGTATATTTCACAGCTTTTTTTAAATTCCATTTTATTTTAGCATTTTATCAGGTATAATGCATAGCCTTTTTTATAGCAAACTCTTGCTATGAACAGTTTACAGCATAAACTTGCATATGTATGAAAATATATAGAGATGGCAGGGCATAGATGAGGCAGGAGGTAGAAAATATTTTTAACCTTTAACATTCTCAACACTTGGTGCAAAACTCCATTTATTTTATAGTGGAATTTGTACGTATCTTCCAAGGATAAAAAAAAATTGAATTTAAGGCACAGAAAGTGTCGTATTTCGGCTCTAATATTACAAGGCAGAGACACCTTGCTGTTTGTGCCAGTATAGATAACTATGATCTTTTATCACCTTAGAAGGAATCCTTCTGAGGAATAGAAATCCTCAGTACCTTACTGATCTGTTCTTCTTAAACAAGCAAGTCCCCTGCTTCATGGCTGCACAAGTGAATGACATTTTACAATGTAAGAAATGTGAGAGAAATGCACATAGGATTAGTTGCTTGTCCCCCAGTAATCCCTTAAATTCTTTTAGCCTTTCCTACCGCTCACCACCGTGTCACAGTGACATGTTAAACAGCCTGAGTTACTTGTTTGTTCACAGTTTCCATGAGCAGTGTGTTTTTCTAAAAGGCTGTGCTGGACAGCAAGGTCAAAAGCTGCTGCTTTGTTTTGTCCTGGATTTTGCACCCTCTGAAGGGAGACAGAGATGGTGTTATCTCTGAGAGTGAGTTTAGAGGCTTTGCTGGACAACCTTTGGCAAGTGCAGGGTGGAGCAGGCAGGGAGCCTGCAGCTGGCGTGCAAATCGGCGAGAAAGCAGAGCGCACAGAGGTGACAGAACGGAAACTTTCAGAGACAGTCAGAGGAGTCTGCTGCAATCCACTGTGAAAACTGCAGGATGGAGAACAAGGTCAGAAGGAAGGACAGGCACAGTGGATAGGGAAGAGATTTGTTCTCAAATGGTTTAAGCTGTGTTCCCCAGAAATTTTCCTTGTCCTACCCTGTGACCTAATGAATTATGATTTTTAACACTAAAAGCCCTGTTTTGTGGTTTGATGTAGGGAACAATGTTGGCACACCTACCTCATGTCTCTGGCTGACTCAGCGTCACATCACATTGACTTGCAATTTTCACAATGAACAGCCTCTCGGACCCAGGACAAGAGGAAAAGACTTAGCACGCTGCCAGTCTATATCTAGATGAACTGAAGTGGAAGAAGACTTACAGTTTTCCAAAACAGGGAAGGGGATATGAAGGTAACATTTCTGAACTGGATGTAGCATAGAGTATTTCTCCTCTAGTGCCAAGTCAGCTGCTGCTGGGAGCTTATTAACCTCTGTGTATGGCCATTGAGGAATGAATTCCTATCAGTTTACAAGGCATAGAAAATGTTATAAGGCAGAAGATGGAAAAAGACATGATAGGACAAAGTGAGAGCAGTCTGAAGGGCACATCTATTTATTAAGCCTGCTGAACATTGCCTCCTGTAATAAATAGCAGGCTGGAGATCTCTCCAGGTTTTGTAAATAACTTGGTGTTTCTTTCCTCCATTACAGTAAATATACAGCATATGTTTAAGACTGGGCCTTAGACTTTCTTTAGCTCCCATCCCCTGTTTTTCCATAGTTGCATGTTCTCTGGTGCAAACTAATTACATACTAATAGCCTGATATTGATGTAAATTTTATCCAACCATTCCTAACTGCCTTTAGAAAGAAAGAAATATGAATAAAAGGGCAAGTATTCTCATAAAACCAAAAGGGAGTCATTCAGTCAGTCAGTTGTCAATCACAAAAATGAGGCTGATATAGGAAAGAAAAATACTGCTTTTCAGTAACTTTGCCCTTGCCAAAGTTAAGTATAACCAGTTAGATAATAACTGTGCTATTATTCTAAATTGAATGTGGATTTCTTTGTAAATGTTGGCCGAAACCACGTGGGAAATAACTGCGAAAACTTAGACAAAGAGACTCAGTTCCCTGGTGAACATTTCCTTCTGAAATGTCCACAAATGGCTTGAGACAAAATATCTATGCGTCTTCTTATTGTGTTTACCTAGTAAAGCTGTCTTCTCTCTTGATTTCATTTTTTCTTCTCTTCCATGTCCCCCTCCTTGCCACTGTTTGGGTGGAGATGTGTAGGTTTGTAAAGGATTTCTCAAGGAAACATGTCAGATGATTACTCAAAGCATGAAGCATTTCTTCTACTTGAGCACAATAAGCTCAGAAGGGCTTTTCTGCTGCCTGCCAGGGGGCTGAACAGACCTGTGCCATGATTTCAGGGGCTGCAGAGAATAGGTAGGTGCAATTAGCACAGGTTTTTCCCTCCAATGAGTGTGACAAAAAATAAAAGTTTCTTGTAGCAAAGTTTTGGACCTTGGTTTCGAGGGGGAGCATAACGCAAAGTCCCAATGGCCCATGGGTTTCCAGGAAGGAAGTTAGGCAGAAAGTCCATAGGTTGACTGGACTGTAAACTGAATTGACGTGCCTGTGTGTACTTTGGTGACTTGTGTGCATCCCATTCATCATAACTTTACTTCTTTTTTGCATGTGTATTTATCTCAGGCATTTTTAATTGAAATTATTATAAACTTTTGGGGTTTTTTGTAGTTTAGAAGAACCATCTTTAGGAACTATTTTTGTGATACATTAAAAATGAATCACTTTTCACATGGTGTTGTTACGTAAAACTGAAGTAAAGCAGTGCCAATTCAGCTGGATAAAAATGAAGACAAAAAGCCAAGAGAATGGAGCTCTTTTCTTCAGTACTAAAAAACAAGATAGCTTGTGTGATTGTTTCTCAGTGTTTTGGAGCAGTCTCTCACCTCTGTCAACTGAGCTGTGGTGATGCTTTCACAGATAACATGAAAACATGTTATCACTGAGTAATTTCTGACCTTATTCAAAGATATCTCTTTCTTTACTTTGTTCATCAAAAAGCTCTGTGCACTGTTGTGCAGCACCCTTAGTGCTTGTAGTACTTTGTTGCTGGTAAGCTGAATCTCCAGCACAACAGTAGGTAGCTACTGATCAATAGCGACCGAAGGTGACATATTTCCAGAAGATGCTGGCTGTGAGCTTCTGAGCCCTCTGGAGAATGAAGTTTGGCATGACACACACACAGAATCTTAAACAGCCTGTTTTATCCCGATTCTGTAGTCATTACTGATCCATGCATCTCTGAAAGCACTCTTTTTCCACAAAGCCGTGCTTACTTTATGAACGTCAAAATGGCAGTTTTAAAGGTGAATAGGATCCAAGCAGCAATCACATTCTTCTTCACAGAACTTGATGCTTGTTGCCAAAACTATTGTTTCTATCATTAGCTTTATTACCAGTCTAACCTAATTAGCTAAATGACATTATTTAGTGGCAAGTTCTCCAGTACATCTCCTCTAACCATTGCATATTTAAAGTAGATTTTATTCATGTAAATATGCTGGCAAGTCGGCAAAAATGAGATGGGCAGAGGACAGAAAAGGAAGCTGAACAGCATGGCCCTTCCTACACACTTTGACCGATGTGGAAATCTTTTTCGTAAAGGAAATTAGGTGGCTCCAGAGGGGCAACTGCCTTCTCCTAAGGACGGAACAGCATGCATACTACCACTTAGCACAAGGCTGCCCAACATACGATGGTGGATGAGCACTACAGGATTTTATTGTATTTACTGCCAGTGCTGTTCAGTGACATCCAATGCTTGATAGCTATCAAGAGGTGGTTTATATACTTTGGTACACTACTTTGATGGATATCATCCCATGGCTTTAATTTCTCTTCTTTTTAATATAACTTGGTATCCCGTGACATCGACTCAGATCAGCTTTATGTAAAAGTGTCTTCAAGTTCCTTCACTGCATATTTTACTGTTGCTTCCTTACACAGAGGTAACTTTCATAGGTATTTCTATCTGGATGTGCCTCAAAAACCAGAGTAATGACCCTGTTATAGTTAACTCAGAAAGAAATCTTACCCTCTTGCTGCCATAATATATGGGTAATTTTTCAAAATCCTGTTAAACATAAATTGTGTGCAGATCATCCCTGGTGTATTTGTAGGAGTGTGACCAGATGTATATTTTCCACTGAGTCATCTGTTTATCTACTTGTCTATACTATGTATAATAAGTTCAGATTGAAGACAGTTTCACATCTGTAGAGGAAATGGAAGAGTAACAGTGAATGTCAGAAAATAGAATTAAAATTTAGAAGTGTAGAACAAAACAGGTATGGATATGGAACACCTGGAAGTGTAACACAGGTCACAGTCCACTTTCTCATAGTTGTGTCATGTGCAGAAAAGAGGGGTTTGGAACCCACAACTCAGGCAAATTATTTGAGACATCTGTGGTTTGTGAACTGGTCTTCCTGTGAAAGGACTTGCTATTTCATTGAATGAAACTTTCCCTGGACAATATCCAGTCAAGGCCTCTCACACACCAAACACCCATCCACTGTGCTAAAACAGTCAACTGAAGGACTAACAGCATGGGAAACTATAATGCAAGACAGGAAAGTATAATGAGCAGGAAAGACTGAAAACACTTTTAAAGTTCTTTCGGTGGTACTCTGATGGACTCAGATGCTATTTTAGTAGAAAACCCTTAATGGTCAGATTTTAAATGTTCTATTGTTTTGTCTCCACACTTTGTGCCTCATAAATTGTAGCAGAATTCTTCAGTTTTGCAACTGTTATTGTAATTAGCAAACTAAATTACTTTTGCTTTTAAACCCATGAATCACAGATAACTGCTTAATGCCACTGCCATAAACATGTGCTTTATTGACATCTTAAGCCCTTTCATTGTGTGAACACCTTTTCTTCTCTCAAACATTCCTCTGCTAGTAACAGTCACCTATCTCTACACAAATAAGTTGTTCATCAAGCAGCTCTCAACCTAGCTGAGATGGCTAGTGATCAGTGGGTTAGTAAGTAACTTTTCTCAAAACTTTGTTTACGTGTTAAGGGCCTAATTTAACTTTCCTCTTTTCTAAAACTGTGACTGTAGTTGACCCTGAAACTTCACAACACATTTTGCTGTGTTCAGGAAATTTTTTAAAAAATCCGTGCAGACAATTTATCTCATCTGAGATTCTTTTCCACTACCACTGCTGAACAGTTATGTAAATTTAAAATTAAAAGGAAAGAAAAAAAAAAACAAAACAAAAACACCAAAAAGAAAAACAGAAGAGGAAATCCGCTGCATGTCACCTGTGGTGATTGTATTTCATTGGTATCTGAACTCATCCCTTTGCTTATAATGGAGATTGGATTCTTTGATATGAATGAAACACAGATAAAAGCTTTTGTTGCTACCAAATCATGTAGATATCTGGTGAAACTCCAGTTTTTTTCCCATTCCAAGAGGGTGAATTTTTTCTAATACTTTGAAAGCCATTATTAACTTGAGAAGGATTTGAAATAAAATGCTTTAGTATTTACAAATACTGTGCATTGATCACTGATAAAGAGGAAACATATTCTGCAGTGCTATGACATTTCACCTACCTCTCCACGTGGATGTGAGGCCATCAGAAATGGATACCTTGAATCTGCATCTCTATGTGCCTAACTATAATTACATTATAGTAATGTGTTGAAATTCAGCTGCTGTGCTGGATATAAATGCAGTACAATTTTGTTCTTTTTCAGGTCACTGGGGAGATTGACAAGAATCCAGAGAAGAATTTATGTACTGCAATACCTAATTTCTGTGAGTTCTGCAGACAAACTGTATTTTTGCCTTTTTTCAATGCATTGGTAAAGGGAGGTGTCCCAGAAACTTGCAAGCCAGTCAGAGAGTAACTTGAAATAGTAAAGCTCTTTGAAAATATTGAGGGTAGAAAAAGGTATTAAACCCTTACTCAATAAGACATACTTATTTCTCTGACACAAGAGTTCTTTTATGTAAGAGCCTGAGACACCACTTTTACACACTGCTACGCAAAACCTGACAAATAAAAACTGAACAATAAGAAAGTCTACAGAAAAGTCCCAGGCACTCTCAATACAGTAATAGAGTATTCATCTCAAAGGACGTCAAGGTTAGAGGTGAGGATTCAGTTCTCAGAGTCTCTGTCCTACGAGACTGCTAAGATACTGGATGAAAGTGTTTTGTGTGATGCTCTTCAAACACATAGGAGAGTTGGCCACACTGGAAGTCCCTGATGAGACCAGACATTTAACAGCCTTACCAGGGTATAAGCACAAAGCAGTACAGTAGGATGAGAACTTCTATTATGGAGATTGTTGGACAGGGAATAAAGATGGCCTATAGATGTAGGTGGCAGTCCAGCAAAGGGTTTCTGAGTAACACAGTAAAGCCACAGTGTCGGTGCTTGGTTTGCAAGTCCTTTTGCAGATGTATCCTGATATGGCAATACCACAGTCACAGCACTTCCCACACTGAAGTATGTTTAGAGCAGATCTCTAGCATAGAGTCTAAATTTGTTGTGAATCCTCAGCACTGCAGGCTGCATTTTTTCTTAAAGTTTCCAGATTCCACAAACCTCCAGCGTAAGCAGTTGTCCTGTTAATGTTACATATCAGGGTATGGACAAACCTTTCTTTCTAAAAAGATGAAAAGGTGCTTGTCACAACTGTAATCTGTGATCCAAGCAGCACTAAAAAGAACATTTTCTACCTGGTTTATCTGTGGTCAAGCAGACTAAAGAAGAAATATAAAGAATATAAGAGACTCTCAAAAGTCCATGTAGCTTATTCAAAGATCATGAAGAAATATGTAGCAATATTTTGGAAATGACTACTATCTTCTGGAACAAAGCTTTCCCTTTCACTAAAAGGCATTTCTCTTTTCCTATTGGATTCCATGAGATGCCAGAAACATGAATTAAAAATATGGAAATATTCCAGAATAAAAGTAAGGCATATCTAAGGCTTCTTAGATCCATCTGTCTTCTCAAAGAAGTTTAGTTTCTTTCTTCACTTGAGAAATACCAGGATGAGCAACAACAACAAATGACAACAAGAATGAAACAAATACCTAGCAAGATATGAGCAAAAAAGGATTGCAATGCCTCTGCAGAGCCAAGTATTTAGATTAATTTTTGAAATTATGGAATTTGTGAAATAAAGAATTATTGCCGCTGTAAGTGTCAAAAGAATTTCTAAATGCCTAAAAAAAATTAAAATGGGAATTTCATTAAAGAATAAAACTGTTTAAATGTTCAATCTGGACAAATTGTCCCAGGTCATTCCTTTAGTGATCGAGCTATATTTAGAGGAAACGTCAGAACTGAAGGTATTATGGAATCTACATTTATGCATATATTCTATTTACTGCTACTCAAATATTCAGAAATTTAAATGACAAAGAATTATAGGAAACAAGGTACCAAATTTGTACATCATAAAATGGTGGTGTTGAGCTCAGTGAAACTTTTAGGTGTAAAAAGTGTCAGAATTTAATTCCATGCCTTTGTTTTCAGATATCACCAGCAGAGAAATGGATTTATTTTTTAATTCTTGGAGGACATGTCTAGCCATTAGACAGAAAAACTAAATGGATCAACAAGAAGCTGCAAATGGGGTTTTTCTGTAGCTTTGGTGCTACTGAAAATGGGATATAACTGCCAAAACTATTGCTTGTGTTGTAGAACAAATTCTCTCCTGATGTAAAATGATACAATTCCATTGACTGCAATGACGTTACACCCAATTTATGTAGCTCTTTATCCATTTATCTATAAGCTGGTTGCTGTGACTTAATTTCAAATGAATTATGTTACTGTTCTTGGTCTGTGCCCTTGCAGCACTTTATTACATAGAAGGCTAGTTCAGCAGAAATAAATAAATATGTGAGTTGCAGTCTCAGCAAATGTCCTAGCCAGGAACAATGGCCTCTCTGCAGTGTTCCAGACTAATTGCCCCCAATTTTCTGCTCTAACCTTCATACGCAATACTATTCTCCTCATTCTTTTCCCACCCGATCCTCATGTTCAGATTTTGTCCAGTGTCAGCAAGACTTTAACCATCAGTCCTTACGTATTCAAATTCCTTTAGAGTATAGCTTCCTCTACAGTGATCATAAGAAACATGTGTTACATTTAAGAAAGTGCATTACTTAAGAAAAGGATATGTTTTAAATCTTTCCTTCTTAAGCTCTTGCCCTGAATTTTCGTGTTTCATAGTATACCCTAACATTTATGGTAACAAATGCTGTCATTATAATTGTGTCTTATGCTCACTAGTAAATCATCATCCAATGTTTTTCTAATTTCACAGTCAAAACCTGCCATCAAATATCATAAGCAGTTTAACTGATATTAATACAAGTAGGAAGCTTTCTGAGCTTATTTTAAGGCTGATTGGCAGCAACTTTCTGTCCAAAAACTGAATGCAGTAGCACTAAGTTAATGATAAGCATTAATAAATCATGCTTGAGGTCATTTCTTAGGTACTAAGGACCTTTTGATGATTAGCGAACATGTCTGAAAATTGTTCTGGTCACCTACTTAACAGCCTGTGGCTTTGGAAAGCATTAATCCAGAACATTGACTTCATTTTATCATTAAGTCTTCTAGATTATAGGAAGTCGTTTGTGAGGCCTATTGGATTCAGTGGTGTACAGGAAGGATGTAATTAAAGAAACTGTAAGTAGTTACAAATAAGTAGTTAGTTCCCAGCTACTTACTTTGGGAAGCACCTGCTGAATTTAACAGAATTGGTTTCCATAGTCCAGCTGCATTTCTGCTGAACAGTTCAGACAGGTGTGGAGCCATAGTCTGTGACCTTTGTGTGCTTATTTGCTATGAAAGACCATGGACCATTCTGCTGAATATAATATGTAGGCAAAAAGTAAAATAAATGTCCACAAAACCCATGATATCTGTGAAATGGAACTGTGTTGTTGCTGAAATCTTTTATTTAGTCTCGTGTTAGAAAAAAAAGCACATTTTATATGCACATGCTGGTTTTAGGTAAATATTCCTGATGGGACTTGCCTCTATCTGCTCTATGTTGAAAGTCAAATTCTAAATTATCTACTGTTGATATGTTTTCCAAACATGCCCTTTAGTCTTCTTTCCCTTTTTGTTTCCCTATCTTGCTCTGTTCAGCTCCTGAGCCAGTCTGGACTGGGGGAATTCTGTTCTCAGTTCCTACCTTTTGGATCATAACTCTGTCTTCTTTACTGCACCATTAAAATGACTATAATGTATTTGCCTTGTGGCTTATCTGACCTGGTGTTCGCCTTCTTGTGTCCCCTGTGGACACTTAAAAAAGAACCATTATGAAATAAGATTATCACTATGGAAAATTTTACTCCTAGTCTCATTTAGTTAGCATTGATATAACTTTTGATAAACTCAAGAGGAACAAAATAGAGTCTTGCATCATCTTTTTCATATTGTATGCAGTTCCTGTGTCTCTGGAGTGCTCCCAAACACAGAAGCATAGTATAATGTTGTATTTCCTTTAGTCTTTGTGTTCAAGGTCTTGATAAGTCTTTTCCTTCTGTCCTTTGTCAGTGCATCAGGCCATATACTATGGGTAACCTTTTGTAGGCATATCTGGTTACACCAGAGCTGAAAAAATTTCCTAGATTTCTTTTCTGGGAGGGGGAATTTTGTAAATGTTTTTTCTCTCTGAAACAGTTTTAAAAAAAGATGATTCTATGATGTTTCTCATAAATTCTTAAGAGTATTACATTTCCTTCAGAGAAATATCTTTGTAAAATCAAAAAAAATCTATTTTTTTTATTATAGGTTGTTTATACTGCATTTATATAATTGTTCTAAATGTAGTCAAATGTATTTTAAAATGAAATTATATCGAAGTTTTAGACATGTTAAAGTATTCATGATACTACTCTTGTACTTCAATTGATGTGACTCACACATCAAACATCTGTCTTTGGCTTTACCCTAATGGTCTCCCTCTCCCTAGTGATCACTAATGCATGTGTCCCTTCTTTCCTGCCTGTGCCCCACACCTGACTGCAGCAAATCCTGTCTCTTTTCAGTAAAACACCAGATACATTATTTGTGTTGTACAAGTAAGTCAGTGTAATGACCAGAATGAGTGAGGAATGAAAATACCTGTAGTGCAATAACCTGTGTAAAAAACAGACTTCCAGTACACCCAGAACCATATGAAACCCTGACATTAAACACTTTTTGTAATGTTGCTACTGACTTCAGGACAACTATTCTATGTGTTTGCTCTACAGGAAATCGTGCACATGAAAATGTTAACTTATAGAATCATAGAATCACAGAACAGTTTGGGCTGGAAGGGTCCTTTAAAGGCCATTTAGTCCAACCCCCCTGCAATGAGCCTGGACATCTTCAAATACATCAGGTTGATCAGAACCCTGTCCAACCTGATCTTCTGCAATATTCATCTGAAGAATGTGCAGAATCTTCCTTTTTTTTCCCTCTGTACATTATTTTTTATTATAGATTTAAATATCACTATATGAAAAGTTTATTTTTGCTATTATGGTAAAAAACAGTTTAAGAATGCTTTTATTTCATTGCACTTTTTATGAAGGTGTGATATTTATACTTTAAGCTCATATTGCCAAAATAACCCAACCACTTCATGCCAAATTTAGTAAGTTAGAACTATGGAAATTCTAGATGGAACAAAATACTTTTCCCTACTTTACTAGAAATTTCCTTGTTTTAGAACAATTTCAATTACAAGTTTTAAATATTCATTGATACAGGATGGTTCTTGTAAATTAATTGGGCAAGAAATTGTTATTCCCCTTATATTCCAGTCAGTTTCTTCCAAACATACCATTTCTGTTCACCCAGCCCTGACTAGCTTTCAAACATACACTCACTGTAGGTCAAATTCTGCATTTGGCTTTAAGCCTGGGACTCTCTTGACAGCCTCCTACATAGAAGGAGAGTGTTGACCTTAATCTTTTCTGTAGGTATGACACCAATATCAAGAGGGTTAATTTGTTACTCTAAAAGTGCATGTGAACTTAGTCTGTCAAGGTTTTTTTAAGTCTGAACTCCTATAAATATTCTTAACATTAAGTATGAAATATGTGACTGCCTTGGAACAGATACTTCATTTCTGTATTCGATCAGAAAGTCCTTTTTGTTTACAGTTTTCCTGAGTTTTCTTGGGTGGCCAATTATACTGAATATATATTGAGCCTAGTACATGCTAAAAAATCCACCAAATTCGGTGCTGTTGCTCTACTTTCAACACTGCTTAATTTGGCCCCTTGGCTCATGTATTCTTACAGGCTTTCTGTACAAAGTAGACTAACTCTTTTCCTCCTAGTGTAAGATTTATCTGCCCTAGTTTTGGCATTTTTAAAAGAAAAAAAAATAACCTACCCTATTCTTTCTTTACAGTCAATGAAGAGAAATAGATACCTCAAGGGAATGATTCTTCTCACCCTAAGATTGGTATCTAGGATAGGTCAGATGGATTGCTCTTTGGAGGTGCCAATTTCTTTCTAGCTACTATCAAGGGAACTTAGGGTGACTGGCTCAGTCTTATGCCTGTAATTTTTAGATGTCTGAAGTTATGTGACATAAATTGTTCTTTCTTATCATAACATTGTCTGAGGATGTGAATAATTAATTATCTTCAGAAAATATTACCTTGAAGACAATAGTGTTTTGACTGAGACACAAAATGTTGAAGATAATTCAGTGTACATATATTTGAAAGTTTTGTGCTGCTCTGGCAGAATCTTGAGAGATTTGATGAAACAAGCAGAGTGAGCACTGGTGCATTACCTGTACTTCTGGACACATGTAACCAGGATTTTATAGAGAAAAGTAAAGATTTAAATTATATTAATAGAATTAACCTCATTTAATGTCAGAAATCTACAGTGGAGACATCTATATGTGTTCTAGCCTTTTTAGGCTCCTTTTCTAATCAAGAGTTAGAAATAAGACCTTTCAAAGTACAATACTTCTGACCTATTTTAGATGCTCACTTTAAAATGAGTTGAACAGTGGTTCAGAAGTTTCTGGTTTTCTCCACTGATTTTAAAGCAAGACTGGTGAGTGGGATGAATTCAAGTGCAGATATCAAACTTATTTCTCTGCTATTCATAGATGGATCATGAGAGGAAAATAATTTCAAACAGCTCCAAGGGGCCAAAAACCTGTGCTGTGGCATCTCAAAATTGTTTAGTGGCTCTCAACTTTTTAGTGTTATATAATGCTGATTGTTGCTGTGACACTGTACAAATATTTATGGCTCAAATGTGACATTGATTGATAATAAAGTCAACCTCAGCTGTGTAAAGACAATTATTCCATCCACTGTTACCAATTACATAATTTTTTAGAAAAGAGTTCTAGAACTAATTTACAATGATGGTAGAAAATTAATAATGAGATGCTGAGATTATTTTGTTAATATCCCAAGATTTTGAATATAGACACACATCATCATAAATAGTTCTATTTATAGCATGATTTTTGCATTTTTTGCATCTTGGAGACTGGAAATGCTTTCTCTATGAAAGCTTTTTCCTTTTTCAGTGCTATAGTATGAGTTGTTGTTATATTTCTTCTTCTTAAATTTGAGGAATATATTTCTTTTATTGTTCTAAAAACCTTCATCATCTTGAAATGGATGAGAACATTGGCACTGTATTGTTTTTTATTCTTTATTTGAAGTTCATATATATATATAAATATACTTAGGAATAAAATATTTTCCTTTTTCGTCTCTTGCAAGAATATTGCTATGTAATCCTTTAAGTAATTTTAGCTTCTGTTTCCAGATATCTTTCCTTTTACTTTTATATACTGTTCCCACAACCAATTTTCCAGTCTCTTCAAGTCAGCTTATAGACTTCTCCCTCATGATGTCTTTATTTCTATTTTTTAAGTCATCAACAATTTTAATCATGTCTGTATTTATATGTGTGCTAAGAAAACTCTGTCAAGACAGAAAAACATTATGAGAAAAATAAATAAATAAAGCAGTGACTTTATTTATTCTTTTTACAGCAGGACTTGTATATATTTTTTTGTGTTTGAGTATTAATTTATGAATAGGGTATTATTTTGTTTTGAGGACTGCAAAGCAACCATGCTTTTCACAGTCTACAAATTGTTGCATCTAAGCTCTAGTGATACAATAAATAACAATAATGTGACACTAAGAGAGAGTATGGTCTAGGGTCACGTGTGAGGTCCAGTGTCACTCACTAAATGAAAGTGATTGAGAGTCTGTTAAATAGGGTGACATATGAGAGCCCAATGTTTCTCCACTTTACTAATTTTAAGGAAAAAAAGACGCCAAGAGACAAGACAAGATTTTCCACGGTACAAAACAATGTGGAGAGGATTATACAAACCACTGAGTGATTTGAGCCTTACAGACAAGTTACAAGAAATTACATGACCAGCAATCTGTGGAAAATGCAATCAAATATTTTCTTATTTTTGCTTGGAAGAATATTAGGCCACCAGGTAGAATGAAACTGAAGGATAGGAGAGTAATTTTTATCCCTTTTTTTTTTTTTTTTTTTCTGTATACCTGGAGATTCAGAAACGACTGATGTGGTGCAAATTAGGAAGAGTGAACATCACAAAAACTGCCACCATATGTGGATATGAATTCCCAAAGCACACGGTTCACCACTGGTTTACTCTAGTTTGATGCCTTAAATTAGAGTTGAAAAATTTCATACGTGGGCACACATGCACAGGAGAAGTGGCCCTAGGGAGTGAGGTGAGCAGCACTCACCTCTGCTACACCGTGACTCGGGCTGGTGACATAGGCACCTCATACAAGCCTGGCCTCACAGCCAGGCTCACAGCATTCCTGAAGTGCACACAGAGCATGGACCTTCTCTGGAGAGTAGCAGCTGTGGGCACTTCCACTGAAATGCAGGGCCAGAGGAAAGGTGTCCCCTTCCTCTTTACTCAGCCAAGCAGCTTCCAGTTCAGACACTTTGCGATTTAGGTAGGAAATGAGAAAATTATTGTCAGTCTTTTTCCCTGCTTAGTATTTATACCTGAGCCTTTCTCCTGCTTCAATTTTCTAGTGAGGGAAGAGCCCCAGCAGTATGCCTTTTCATGGATGTTTCCTTCTATTGCAAACCCTAACGAAAGTACAAAAAGGTGTGGGATTCCTGGAACCAAATGGAGGCCATTTAGAAAGCTGGACTCTGAGATGAGTGAATGCTCACTGATAAAAAGAGATCAGCTTTCAAATCCTTATGCCTTGAGTTGTTTATGTATTTCACACTGCTTGGTGATTAGAAAATCAGAAGCAGGCTGGTGAGGACCAGAACCTGAATGTCAAGTGATCTTTCTCTCCTGTTCTCACTTGCCACAAGTCTTGCATTCCTTTTCATATACTCAAATAGCTACACATGAAAGCCAAACTTTGCACTCAACGAGACTATATGTGTATGAATTTCTTCCAGGTGAGTTTCAAGCCCAGCACAGATCCCTTACTGGGCAAGTGCACATAGCTACTAGGGTAGTGTATACAGTCAGAGACCATCACTGACAATACTCTTTAACAAATAGAAGCCTGCTCAGCTAAGCCTCCAAATGGTCGGGAATGGACCTAACCTGTGATTCTAGATTGACAGAGGCTTCTTCTCTCTGAGAAGCAACTTCTGCCTACAGAAGTATGCGTGGAGTGTTACCTATTGACTAGCTTTATGCAGCTCCTTTATGACTGGAAAATGGCTTTGTAGATCATCTTTCTCAGGCTGTATTCAGTCATTTCAGAACAGTCTGAGAAGATGCTTGAGTCAGGCTCTGTGAGCCACTTGGTTAAAGCAAGCTGTCTGTATCTGGTATGAGGTGAGGTCAGTAGGGTCAGGTCATCATGTTCACAGAATCACAGAATATTCTGAATTGGAAGGGACTCTCAGGGATCATTGAGCCCAACTTTTAGCCCTGCACAAGACATCCAAAGAGTCACATCATGTGCCCGAGAGCACTGTCCAAACATCTTGAACTCTGTCAGGCTTGGTGCTGTGATCACTTCCCTGGGAAGCCTCTTCCAATGCCCAACCACCCTCTGGGTAAAGAATCTTTCCTGATATCAAACCTAAACCTCCTCTGACACAGCTTCAGGCCATTCAATGTAGTCCTGTCACTGGTCACCACAAAGAGATCAGCATCTGCCTCTCCTCTTCCCCTCACAACGAAGCTGTAACTTCAATGAGGTCTCCCCTCAGTCTCCTCATCTCCAGGCTGAACAGACCAGGTGACCTCAGCTGCTCCTTATACAGCTTTCCCTTGTTATGTGTGGGTATAATTCGTGCAGTTGGTATTGTATGTAATAAATTATAGGTGTTATATGTTGTATCTATAAAATGTTTTAAAA
>VXBC01000927.1:405215-419274 GCA_013399945.1 Ploceus nigricollis | reverse complement strand
TGTGAACCATATACATGACTTCGTTTACATTTATCAATTCATTGAAATAAAATTTTGTCAAGAAAAATAATACTGTTTTTGAATAAACAGTTCAAATGAAGCATTTAAAATCCATGTAATTGAGAGAAAATATATGGTGAACAGTCACAGGGAATGAATATAGTTGAGAAAGAATTAAGCTACTTGTGAGCATTTTATACATGGTAAAGAGGCTAATTTTTATTAAATTGTTCACTGTGAATCATTTCTTCTTCTACAGTCCCCAAATCACTCTTATTTTGATTTGATCATGTAGTGCCAACTACAATTTAATTTCAGTGATAAGCATTGAAATAACAGTGATGTCAGCTTACAAATAGGAATTTTATGTTGCTTAGGGCATGACCAGGAAGAAGAGACCATCTCTATTTAGCACTAATATGCAGAGACCATATTGCATTAAAAAAAAAAAAACAAAAAAAAAACCCCAAAAAAAACCCCTGAAAAAAAAACCCTAAGATTTTTTTTCATTGTAAAGGTAATTTTCTACCTAAATTCTTAAAGAATGGATGGAAAGAAAGTTAGACTATATATTGGCAAGGCAAGGAGAAAAAATATAGTTACAACATGATGAAACATTAGAAGGTTAAAAAACAAATCCAGAAAGCTCTTTTACATTGGTATAAAACATTGTGAGTGATAATAATCACTATTTTCTTGCATTCCTATTCCCTTCTAAACTTTGATACCTTCACACTTTCTCTGTAAGGATTAAACTTTGCCTTGTGTTCTCATGGAAAAGAAATTACTGAGTATTTAAGTAAGACTGAGCCAAGATGAGATGGATACACATTGAAAGGATAATAAGCTATTACGTATTCCAAGTACATTTTCCCTAGATACACAGGGGAATACATGCTCCTAAATTTCTCTTAGCTTGAATGTTTCCTCTCTGCCCACTGTGAGTGTATCTCTGGTGTTAATCAGTTTCAATTCCAAGTTCCCCTTGGTGAGGTTGGAACCCTGAGGTTCCCTGCCATCGCAGATTGCATGAATGGTAATTCATGCTGAAGTTCACAATGCTTCAAGCAGCTAACCTGCAAACATATACAGAATTTTTTCTTTTTTTAAAGCTGTGGTAGACAAGAGTGAAGCAGGTTTGTTTCCTCCCTTCAATATTATCCCAACCTCATACATGCCTTAACTATACACCTCTGGGCATGCAATACGTGGCCTCACTTTCATGCTGTCAGAAGATCACTTTGCTGAGCTGCAGAAGAGCCCTCACATTATTGACTTTGCTTTGTGGGGAACGAAAGAAAAAAAGGAACCAAACCAACAACTGTCTTTACACCATGCCCATATGAATTTCAGTAGTGGTCCATCGCTGATTTCTGTATATTTTGAATGTAGCCATTCTGCTATATGTGAACTGAATAATCCAGGAGAGATTCTCACATTCAGGATGGGTGCATGCCCTTGTATCACTGGATTTTTCATCCTGTTGTGGATGAAAGATAAGTCAATGGTTAGAAAAGCTTCTGTGCTCTTCATTAGGGCCTCTCTCATGGATAATAGTGGATAAGGATTATGAAGTTTATTACAGACTGCACCTATTCTGGAGAGAAGAATTTGTGCAAGACTTTCTGTTTTAATTGTCAACCAACTTTTTCAGTAACTGAAGCCTTTTCAAGGTAATCAGTTACCAAGTAATGCTATCTTTCATACATAAACTTGAAAGAAAATAATTCTGGATTTCATGTATCTCTTTGTTGAACATTATCCCATTTAAGTAATCAAATTTTAATGACTCTTGTTGTCTGCTCTGTGATAAAAGCAAGAACTTCTCGTAACATCGTCTGTGGGATTTAGCTCAATGCTGAGCTGAAAGTCAGAAGAAGACATGTAAGGCCCAGGGTCGAAGTGATGCTTGTAACCTGACACTGGATATGAAACATAGCCCATAAACCGTAAATAGGATGATTTCTTAACATTCTCATATATTTAATATCCGTGTAATGCTTTATGCTGGAGCATATACAATTTTATTTTAAGATCAGCTTTATAAAATTAACATTTAAAACTCAGGAATAGGTCATTCACTTCTGACCATTTTGAATTTTCTGAACACTTGAATATTTTTTTTCTTTATGATTCTTATAAAAAGTCTTTAACTAGCTATTCCCTTCTAATAGTTGAAGTTTACAGTTCAATCTGTCACTTGTTGAAATAGGCAAGTATGTCTGGGGCAATAACAGACATCTCATTAAGGAGATTAAATGAAAAATTAGAAATAACCTTTAAAGAAAGAAAGACAAGTTAAACGTCTTTCTTTCCCTCTGCTCCCCATGACTATAATTCATACTCATTTCCTTAAGGTACCAGTCAGTATTTTAAGAGAAGTGCCTTGACAGAAAGGTATCATGTATCAGGTCACCTTTGTTTTCTTCCCATTGCACTTCCTTTTCACCCACTCTCTACTCTATATGGCTCAATTAAAATTTATGAGACTCAGCTGTAGTGAGAGAAGGCAAACTAGAAGCAACTTTCATTTGTAATTTCTGTAAGACATTATGTATTCTGAAAACTGTAAGTGGAAGTGTGTGCTGCTGTGAAGGTTTGCCCTCTATTTAAAGAGTATGACAAGCTTCCTGTCAGAAGCTTAGTCCGACAATCACTGAAATAAACAAGAATGTTATTTTTTATTTAACCAAGTTCATGCGCAGACTTCAGCAATGAAATGTAGAGCACAACTGTTCTGTGTCTGATTGTAGAAATGCTTTTTAATCAGCACTGATCTCCAGCTACCTTCTCATTCTTCTTCAGATGTAGAATTTCACATTGCTCAGTATCACTGTCAGATTCTTTCCTCAGATTCAGCTCTAGTTCAAGCACTTCATCAAAGCTTCAGACCTTTAAATTTAGAGTTTTCTTCAGAAGCATGGTGAAGTTGCAGTGATAGGACTGAAAACTTGGGCAAAGGTATTTTCTGGGTGTTCGAGATGAAATGTGTAACCTGTATAACCTGCTATCCTCTGGAGCTCAAAGAGTAGGGTCATAGTATGGAAAAGGCCTGGAAATAATCTAGTTCAAATCCTATGAACTGTAGGTAAGTGTCCTTTACAGGGTCTACAGAACATCTATTTTATATGACCTTGTATATCACAGACCACATTACACTTTCTACCATCCTGTGGCAAACTGAAGATTTATGGTAAAGTATCAGAACTCAAAACTCCCAACCATACAGTACTTCAGAAAGAAAGCAGAATCTCTATCTTTGCCCAGGATTCCTGCAGTCAGAGGATATCTGAGAGACAAAATCTTCACCATGGCCTTTTACCCATATATAACCTACCCTAGCATTTCTAATACACAAGTTCCTCAGTTAATATTTGTCTTGAAGTGGCTTGTTATTTAGACAGTGTATGAGGAATGTACTACCTTTGGATAGGGAAAGAAGTTTCTTTCACAGGAAAAATTACTTAATGCCTCCCAAATGTGTAAGAAAAGTGAAAAACAGTAGCTCATTTGAGGCAGGGCTTATGTCTTAGTGGCTTATTAGTTCTCTGAATGAAGAGTTGTCCGCTCTGCATTTCTTCAGTTTCATGTAATGTATAGACACAAAAATCCCAGTAAATTGAAATGGAACTTATTAAACTTCTCATGCCAAACAGCATAAAGTGAAGGATTTAATAATATTTTTAATGTCTATCAAATATACACTATTTTAAAGAATCACAGTTTCAGTTTTTAACATTCAGTGTCTTTTGAATGTTTTTGCAGGAGGGGATTTTAAAGGAAAGGTAGGGCTATTTTTCTCTGTAAGCTTAAAAAATAAAATCTGTGTACTACAGATCTCAGTTATTAAGTGAATCTGTCATTCTAAATTGATTTGAGATGGATTCTTTTTGCTAGTCCTTTGATAGGAGGCAGTAATAATGCAGTAATTGTTTGAAGAAATATGAGTAATATATGTCATATTGATTTAGGAAACTGTTAAAGAACGCAGAAACTTTTTTTAAGTGTTTTTCACACTTGTATGTAGGGCAAGCCCTTAACGGAAAATATGATTGACAGCTGATTAACAAGGAAAATCACTACCTTGGTGTTAAAATGGCTAAGCTACAAGAGTCAGACAACTTATTGAATTAGAAAAATAATTTTAAATAGGACTTCAAATCTCTGCACAAAATTCTTTCATGCTACAAGAAACTTGTAGACTAAATCAGCCGGTTAATATTGATTCCTCCAGTAGTCTATTAAGTGTAGACAGCTATAATTATGTTCAAATGTTGATATGCCATCACTTGCACATGAAGAGGAAGAGTAGGTTGGCAAAATTTACCCAAAGCGCCTCTAACTTACAAAAATCTGTAATTATATGAGCATCTCTAGACCTCAGGATTTGTATCTTAACAAGAAAACTAACATCTTAAATTCATTTAAGAGCTCCTTCCTTATGATACAGAAAATATACCAGTTTGGGTTGGAATACAACTATGGGATTAATTCTGCTAAAAAGAAAGCAATTGACACTCGAAAGCTTTCTTACTTAATCTTCATATATAATTTATTCATCATACACTGCAATTTCTAAATCATTTAAGAATAAATTTTCATTGTAAGAGGAGCATCACTGTAGTTAGATCATTATGTATTTCCAAGAAAATGTAATACTCTAGAAAGAGGGAAATATTTTTAGCTTTCTTATCTTCAATTTATTTGAGCGATCTTGTTTTCTCTCTCTTATGTCTAACCTTCATCTTTTAAGCTCTCATTCAGAAAAAGCTTCTAAATTGCTAAGTTTAAGCATACATGTAAAGATTATGAGACTTAAAGTCGTGGTTTTTGAACATGGTTAATTATTTTACTAAACAGCAATTATTTTTACAAGTTAAGGACTTACAGAATTCTCTATGTTTGCTGTCCTTGCTCATTATACCTTTCTTCAGTCTCTGTGACAGTATAAGTCTTCTGCAACACAGATGATCAGACCTACACTAACTGTTCTCCAGGTAGCAGAATTTTAGAAAAAAGTCACATGAATAACAAACCCACCTATTAGACTTTCCATGTTTTAGTTTCTGCCTCTGAGTGTGGGTGGCAATACTCTTACCTAATTTAAATCACTAAGAAAGTTGTGTATTTGTTTTAAACATGACAGCTGTGTGGAATTCAATTCCCAAAGCATTAAGTCTAGTGACATTTTAAGTATTTTGGTATGTCCTGTGGTATGCTTTCAGCAACAGCTCCAAAGGGGTCTCTTTAGTTTTGTCTGCCAACCCAATCTTCATGTCTCTTGTCCTACAACACTTGAAACAGAGAATCCCTGTTTTGAGGAAACTGAAGTTTGTCTTGGCATCTTCAAAGGGAATAAATTGCTTTCTGGAGGTGTTCTCTGTGTTCATGGGATAATTAGAGTTTGGGACTACTACTTTGGAAATGGTAACTAAATTTTAGGTGGCTAAAATTAAGGGAAATAATTTTCTTTCCATGCCTTGCATACACCTGGGTTAATAATCAATCTCTACTCTGAGACATAATTATATGTTCTATATAATTATATATTCTAATATAACTGAAAATGGTATGAAATACAATACACTAAAACCTTCAGTAAGGTATATAAAATATTAATGTGAAGAATTGTGTGTATAATACTATAACCTTTTATTTGAATGCAAGCTGGAGGTAAATTTTAGTCTTCAACTTCTAATGGCCATATTTTGTTGCCCAGTTTACAGCTTATAAATATGGCACTTGCTTTATGTTTCTCAGCCTCCTTTAAGTAAAATGTGAAAAATTAAAGCGTAATATTTATATCAGAAATTATATCAATTACCTGTGATAATAATGTAATTTTTATATATGTATGTTCTAAAAACTTTAGAGAGAATATTTCATAAGCTAGGGAAAGAAGAATAGAACAACATAAAGTTATAATTTCTTTTTGCTTAAACTTGCAATATTTTTCCAGTACTTTANTATTTTAAAATGCTACAGTTTCTTGACTTTAAAATTTCTTATTTCTTGCAGAATGTTCTAATGAAATCTTTTTCTAAGGTAATAGAGAGACATATCTGAAAATTTGTGTCTATGAATTTCAAGGGATTTTGCTTCTTTTTTTTTTTTTAGTAAGAGAAAACTTAATCTTATATCTGTTTATTCCCAACTCCATCTCCAACTATCTACCAGAAGGTAGATGCAGAGACAGCCTGCTTTTGCTGAGTACCTGGTAAACAAAAGCTCTCACACCAGCCCAGTTTCTGAGAACCTTTTAAGCTTTGATTCTTCCCTAGCATTGGTAGATCTGTCTAGTCCTGTAAAAATCATAAAATCCTCAGTCATCAGTGAAGACAGAAGAATAAACCACATTTGTGTTTTCTACAACATGCTGTTTTGGCGATATGCTGTTCTGAAATACATTAGGATAATGTAAAATGCAAATTACTACTGATTTTCCGGCATTTTCACAAATGCCTTGTCCAATTACCCTCAAACTTTCTAGGGAAAAAAAAAGAGGTCGTCTTCTTTTAGCATACCAGACAAGTAAAATTTCTAATAAAACAGTCTGAAGTTAAAATTAGATATAAGGGCCTAATTGAGCTTATAATGGAAGATATTACAATCTTAGCCATGGAATGGCTACCACAGCTCCATAATACCATCTATTTCACAAAATCATAAAGCTTTAGAGACAGACTGCCTGACAGATTATTTGGGAATGAAGGGCAAAAGTACTAGCCAAGAAAGGTCTGTGTTTATCACCATGCTGATATTGCCATATATCGTATATTAGGGAAAAAACCTTATGTGACTAATTAAATATTGCCAACATTTGTGTTGAAAATCTAGAAAGCCAAGAACTTTGGGGACTGTGCTTACTGAAGTCAGATGAGCAATTCTGGGTTTTCAATTATATAACGTATGACAAAATATTATAAGAATCTAGCCTTAATTCACGTATTAACACAGTAATTTTTCAGCTTTTGGCTAAGGTGCTGCCACTTTTCTCACCTGGATCAGCTCGATATTAATCACACTTATAGTTTGTAGCACATCTGAATGTCTTTCCTCCTACATTTTTCCACCTCAAGTTTGGCCTTAAGAGACCATTTTTATGCAGTTAATCAGGTCTGCATTAATTTAATTTAAATTTAGACATTTAACTTAAGTGGCTAAATTGTGATTGGCACTGCTATAGGTCATTCAGGTCTCCACTGACTGTGTGAGGAGCTGACAGGAGTAGTGCTTGGTTCAGTACCTAAAACTATCTGGGATAAATATTATTCAGTGTGCCCAGTCCTCCCAATTCAGGTGACACATGAATAGGAAGAAAGCAGTGTTGACTCCAGTCCTCGATATGGTATCCAAGGCAGCTCTGTCTTATAAATAGAATTACCTTTTGCTGCTGGATTAAACCAGCCTAGATTTACTAGATTTATCCCACTGATGAGCTGAGTAGCACAGGTATGTGTCTGAAAGCATCTCTTTCTCTTAGCATCTCTCAGTTACTGATCAATGGGCACAGTGCTTCTTTCTCAGTTTTAAACTACATCTTTAGTCATATGCAATTTTGGTTTTGTTTTTTCTTCTGTATTTTTAAGAGGCAATCTGTGGAATTTTAGGAAATTGTGGTGTAGCAATCAGCGGATATACATCCAAGTGGAGACCAGTGACAGATGGGTTCCTCAGGGGTCAATGGCAGGGACAGTGGGATTGAGTGCATCCCCAGCAAGTTTGATGATGACACCGAACAGTGTGGTGCAGTTAACCTGCTGGAGGGAAGGGATAACATCCACAGGGACCTGGACAAGCTTGGACTATGCAAGCTTCACGAAGTTAAACAAGACCAAGTGTGAAGTCATTAACCTGAGTAGAGGCAATCCCAAGCACAAAGACAAGTTGAGTGGAAAATGCATCAAAAGCAGCACACCTAGCAGGTCCAGAGACGTGATTCTTGTCCTCTGCTGCACTCATTAGAGGGACATATCTCCTCATTGGACAAATGGCTTTAAACTGAAAAAGGGTAGACTTAGGTTAGTTAAGGAAGAAATTCTGTGCTGTGAGGGTAGTGAGACATTGGAACAGATTGCCCAGAGAAGTTGTGGATGCCCCATTCTTGGAGGTGTTTAAGGCCAGGTTGGATGGGGCTCTGAGCAAACTGGTCTAGAGGAAGGTTAATCTCCCTTCATGGCAGGGAGCTGGAACTAGGTGATCCTTAGGATCCTTTCCAATGCAAACCATTCAATTTTTCTAAGATATGTTGGAGGCTATGCATTTTGCTCTTTAAATATCTACACAGTGGCACCTGTGATGGTGTTTCTGTTGTACCTGAGCATTGCTAGTCAGTACACGTACTGCTTGTGAACGACTGAACAAAATGAGTTTTTTTTTTTATTGAGGCACCATACTCTTCCTAGAGTAGTACAGATTTAGTATTCCTTGGATTTCATTAATTTTCTGGTTTATATTTCAATACTTTTTCATTTTCTTAAGTGCTCATGAGGTTTTCATCTTATTTTTACATGGTATTGATAATGGTATTGATGGTATTGATATATCAACTTTCTGTCTATAAAATTGTAGATTTTTATGTTTTGTTTAATGCCAACAGGGATCCTTCTGTTCAAGAATCCAGCAGATTTCCAGTTACTATAAGACATTATAGATCTTTATGTCATGGAAATAATTTTGGGTAATTTCTGTCTATACAGACATCATCTCTCAAGTTGCATTGAATTTGAGGTGGTGACAAACACAGATGTGTAAAAAATGTTTTTCTTAAATATAGTGTATTTATTACTTATAAGTGGATTTCTTCTCTTGTAAGGACTCAAAGTACATATATATTGCACTTAATGGAAAAAAAAGAATGCTAGAATTTGAGATAATTTTAATAATAACAGATACTTAAACTTGCCAGAAAATAAAAAAAAAAAAGTTTGGAAATTTTAAGATGCCATTTTCATTTATATTTTGAGAACAGGAATTTTGGGATCTCTTTGGCTGGAAGTACAGAAATTATTTTTGTTATTCTCATTATATTGTACATCTATGCATGCCAGAGGACTCTCAGCATGTGTCTTTTCTCAGCCTTGTTGTTCTGCTCTTAGGTAATTCATTCTTTCTTTAATTTTGCTGACTCTCATTTCTGAACCCACCAGACTAATTTATCTCTGGATATGGCACTACATGTTTTGTTATGACAAAAAAAAGAGGAATTACTGATGGTCACAGCTGGTAGTTTTCTGTTGCAGGAAGATTGAGAGACTAGTTCAAATCTAGAAGCAGCAAATACAGCTTTGTATTGAAGGCTATGGACCTGTACTAAATAAACAACAGTACATACATTACTGATGCCTTTTCCATTTAGAACTTAACATTCAAGAGTTGGCCTTAACATTAAGGCCAATCTATGTAGTGTTCAATAGAGCTTTACTGTATTTTTTTGCATATGAAAACTATCTGTGCTTGTAGATTTTAAAGTCATTTTTACTTCTCCCCGGTTCTCTCATATATGTTATTTCAGTTTTTTCCTATACTACATAGACCACTACCACCAAGTGGTGCCTTTGAGAATGTCATGCCTTGACTATGTGAATAATCTAAGTGAAAATCATATTTTGTTTCTGAGACTTGCAATTTAGAATCAATGAAAGTGGTATGGGTTGCCAAAATGTTGACTTTTTAATCATTTGTATCAAGATTGTGGTGCTTTAATGCAAAATAATAATTGTTGCATAATCCATAGATACATATTTTTATATATGTTTATATGACTACATTATGCTGCTCTGTAGGAAGTATTCAAAGGTATTATGACACTGAATTGTGGATTAGCTACAATCATCCTGAATAAGAAGGGACATAAGATTGGATTTTGTTAGTATCTGCAGCATCCACCTTTTCTCTCCATCAGCTAGGCTTAACTAGAATGAGTCAGAATAGCTCAACAGCCTATTCAGATAATTTACCTTCACTCTGACACACTTAAGAAAGACATGCGATTGTCTGTAATTTACATGCCATGGCAATTAGTTTGCTGTATTAGCTATAAATATGGCTCACAGTGTATTCACTATAGCACCTTATGCATTTAATTCTTCCATGGTTGGCTATTCTTATGGTCCTGACCTGAAGTTAACAATACTGCTGATCTTAAACATCTGTCTTACAATAGATGCCTGTTTCTCTCTATCAACCAGATGCCTAGCTATAATGTTAATAATACATTTTCAAGCTACTCTCTCTCCCACTGGCTTAAGATTTGAGATTTTCAGGTTGTAGTAGGCTGTAGTGATTCTTAATGATGTGTTAAAAAAAATAAAAATACACAGTATAATAGATAGCAAGTGCGCTGTGATAATACTCTTCTTCATCTGTTTTTCATAAATAGTCTTGTAAGTTGTGGAACTGCAGAAGACTACAATTAGTGTTTCAATCCCCCAGCCAATGAGGGCTGGCTTTAAGTGAAATCACAATCCCCTGAGTTAGGGTGAGAAAGATGCCTCTCCCACAGGTCTTTGCAACACGTGTAGATTTATGTAAGGTAATGATATTCTATCAGCCCATTGGTTTGATTACCCTAGTTCGTCACTCATCTCCCCATATATGGTTAACCCCTGGAATGTTCTCTTCTCCCCATGCTTCCATTGTCCTCATTTTGGTGCATTCCTCCGCCTCTGTGGCTCTGTTGGTTCACCCTACCCCTAGTCCCACCTCTGCACCATTTTCTCCTGTATCTATTGGACCCTGCCGTTCAGCTCCACCCCATACAAAAACCCTGTGCCCTCAGATCACTCGTCTTCATCTCTGAATGCCTTTCGGCTTTACATCCAGTTCCTGTCTGTCAATAAACCTGGTTGCTGGCGATCACACAAAGACCCATTCTTGCCTCTTTCTGTCAGCATCATTATTAGTAGCAGGCTCTGAACTTGGAAGTGCAAGACGCTCCAGGAACCTTGGTAGCACCCACGCTGTTACAGTAAGTTACTGCTAAAACTCTTGTCTGCACCAGAATCATGCCTGAGACTTTATATTCCCTCTGTCCTTCCTTTTAAAAGACCACCATCTTTCTTCTTCCAACTTTTGCCACAGCCAAAATGCACTGTGCCTGTCTACTTCCATACAAAGATGTCTGTGGAGGAGCACCAATGAACCAGCATGCTCAGTCCTCCAGAACGCCAGGCAGTAACACCTGAAGGAACTTGCTCAGAAATTTAAACGCTGAACACATGGTCTTGTGTTTGTCCCCTGCAATCACCAGTTCTTTCTACATGAATGTATTTATACACACACATATAAATATCAGACTAGTAACAAATAGACCAAGGAGCTCCTATAAATCTCAGAAATTTTAGTATCACAAAGAAATAAAAGTGTAGTTTCTTCCTTTTGCCCCTCTTATATCAGTGAAAAACCTTTTTAATACATTAAAGATGACATTTCAGTTTTCAAAATTTGGACCTTTGTTAGCACGTGATTATTTAATGATTTATACTCAGTATGCATTCAGTCACAGACATGAGAAAGCAAACATCTTTTAGAAAATCTTGGGTACATTACCACAATAATTGTATCATCAGGGACTTTGAAGCACAGACAAAATATGTGAAACAGAGGAACATTCACTATTCACTGAAGAAGGTGCAAAGGAAAATATATATGCTTGCTCAGTAAATAAGGTCAAAATAGGCAGAAGGCAGAGGGAATTCACTGTCATCTGGTGTGCAGAAAATGGAAATTGTTTTTCTAAAGTGCTAGTTGTTATTTCTAAAAAAATTAGATTCTTTTACAGATGCATTTTGCAGAATGTTGATACTTAATAAACAGATGGCTACATAGATTTCAGCTGGAGAGTACCCACCAAGGGACAGAGAGTAGACATATGACCTTGAGTTTTCAGACAGGAGTGGGAGAAAAAAAAACAGTGTGCATCCATTCTAAGTACCTGTCTGGAAGCCTGCAAAGTCAACTTGATTCAATGAGCTTTAGAGAAGCAAGAAGTAGTTCAAGGAGTCACCATGTGACTAAATATAGAAGGTATCTTAATATCAACCAAGAAACTCTCTTCTTGAATATAATTTTTGCCATTTTTTTAAACTCTAAAATAAATAAATAAAGCTCTTTGCTTCATTATTGCAACAGGCTGGGTTGTTATATTTCACAGCTGTGCTGAGACTGACAGTAATAACGCAGGAAAAATGAATATGGGTTTGATTTGGGAATGCAGATACTTAAATCTCTGTAATTAGGCTTCAGAAAGGAAAATAGCTTTTTGCAACAATGCTGTGCCAAGGGTTGTGCCTTTCTGAATCAAAGGGGTCAGATGAAAAAAACTTTGATTACTTTTAAAATGCTGATTCAAGGGTCTGTCAGCATCTTGAAACACTTTTCAGTACATATGTTTCATTATGAAGACAGCATTCGCTGAATGAATATGAGAAAATATTTTTTATTCAGTGTAAGTGGTAGCAAGAATGACTGACCAATGTCATCCTTATAGAATAATACTGTATATTGCATTAGTAGAAAATAATGTGCTGTATAAAACGTTCTTCTACATTCTAACAACAAAGAGGAAGTTTTATTCTCCACTCACTGTTTCAGAAAGCCTTGTCTCATGAGAACATAGAGGCATGGCATTTTAAAAGGTAAAGGTGTTGACACTTAGTCAGATACTGAAAGATTTCTCTTCAACAGCAATAGTTTTCACACTTTCAAAGCTTTTCCTGAGGAACTTCAGAGAAAATCCAATGTGTACCATAATCAAGTACAAATTTAAACAATTAAATCTTCAGTGTTCATCATATTTCTGAAGGCACACTGAAAAATTTACTATGTTTTTTCACAACATAATAGTTGCAAGAAAAAAAAACAGTTTTGTAGTGATGGTTTAGATATTGATGATAAAAAATGGCTGATTTAGCCTATTAAAGCAGGAGTGTTTGCCATCTGGAAGAGCTATATACTATATAACATCTGTTGACTTCAGTCTCCAGAACCTCACTAACATACTTACAATTATGAAAAGCAATGACTATGTATAAACATAGGTGGCCATTACTGGAAGAAACACTCTACAATAGATGTAATTTTGATACCATGTAATTCAGCAATGCTCTATACAATATTAATGGCCCTTCACAACTTATTCTAATTTTAAAATTCATTACTAAATTATTCAGCAATATATAAAACAGATGTGTGGTACTGCAACACCCAAGTTGCTGTATCTGTTATAAATTTACGTTTTTACAGTCTGTGTGCAATTTGTCCTTTAAGTCTCATACAGAATCAACAGATCTTTCCAGGTGTGATGACTCACCTTCAGTTTCCTTATTCCCCTGATAGGTTTTACTTGTGTTCCCTTATTATCTGTTTCAACACTAAATGTCAAGATTTTATGGCTAGTTTAATTGGTACTGTTGCTCAAACCTTGATAGGCACATATTATAGGAAAACAGAACACAGAGAAAATGTTTTATTTTTCTTGCAATACCTACTTGCATTTGCTGGAGGTTAGAACTGACTTCTTTATCCAAGCTTCCTTGGTGTTTCTCTCAGAAAAGATATGAACAAGGAAAAAACCTTACACTTTTGAAAGACCAATTCAGAATTCTCCTATAGGTGACAATACACACTTGGATGCTTTTTGCACCTTCATCTCCCATGAATGTTGTGGAAAATGTTTTGGAGGAAATTATATGACCTGGTTTATAATTCTGTGTGACAGTTTTGGTAGCAGTAGAGAAGGAGGGGTGTTTTTTTCTCCTCTGTTGTGTGAATTGATGACAGGATGACATGACAGGGAGTTTGGTTGAGCTGTTTGTCTTAATACATGGAATAACAAAATGTGGAGAGATATTTGTAGAATTATAGTACCTGAAACATGAAAGCTGATGAGGTAAAACAGGCAAAGCATAAGGTCACAGGATAAGGCTGTCCAAAGTATAACATGATATACCAGCAAAGAAGGAAATTATATATCTATGTCACTTCCTTTAAAGTCCAAGCTATGCACAACACCCTAATACAAAAAAAAAAACCAAAAAAAACTCTAAACAAAGATGAA
>VXBC01000927.1:393864-405202 GCA_013399945.1 Ploceus nigricollis | reverse complement strand
TATATATATATGTATATGGGCCCAAGTATGGCCAGGTTGCAACTTTACTTTGTTCCTAAACATGTATTCATGTGTGGGATTCTGTTCTGTTTCAAATTCTGTGGACCATGAGATCAGACTCTAAACATGCCTACTGAAATCACAACAGAGGTGCAAATCAATTTTCTTTTGAAGTACTTAGGTTTGTGTTGGGGTGAAATAAACTTGTCAGGACTGAAGCATAAGGGTATGGGAAGACCCACTTCAGCTATGGTGAAGAGACTGGTTCACTCCCAGCATCCCCTGTGCTTGTATATTAATCACCTCCAGAAAGTTCTCTGTTCTCTGTAAGATTATTGGTTTGAAAGTGCTGCAAAATTTTACATATTCCTAATCCCTCTTTCCTATTGGACCCTCACCCTCAAACTCCCCCTCTATCCTGTTTTACATCAGTTATGTTCACCCTGGCCCTTGGCCCTTTTCGTGCATCTCTTTGTACTGTGTTCACCTTCATCCAGTTTGTTATTTTCATATTAATAAATCTTCTTCATTTTTGGGTCACCAAACTGTGTCCATCCCTCATTTTTAATCACCAAGTTTGGAGATGTCTCACCGATCTTCCAGGCAGTCTAGGAGTCTATCCATCTGGGCCAGACCCCGAATGGCCACAGGCTTGATCTTTAGATTTACTAATAAGATGGGAATCTTACAGTGCTAGTCTTGGGTATAGATACCCTGTTGTATCATCAGTAGAGACAGTTCCAAGTTAACTCCTTTGGACTGGGTCTGGCTTAAACTGCTTTGCATAGTTTAAAGGCAGTACAGGCATAATACTTTTTTAAATTGTGCTAGAATGCTTTTATGTGATCAAGTAAACATTTCCATTGTTATGCTCTAGACTTGAAGCAAGGCTTCTGCAACATGGTAATTAGCTGGAGTGAATTGTGATAAACAGAAGCTGTGCCCTAACTATGCCACAACACAGGTTTAACCCAGTTGGCAGTCTGTACCTAGAGTAAAAATATGCCCAGTGCAGGATTCATTCTGTATAATCTCAGAGAACCATCAGTTCTGTGTCTAAAGCTGAATGAATTATCTTAGCTCTCCCCATTGTCATTAGACAGAAGTTAGAACCCTCAGGAGGCTTTTTTTTTCTGATTCATCTTAGATGTCTTTGGGTGAGATGAGTTTCCTCTTAGAGCTGTTTGCAAAGAAATTGAGGATGACTAGGGCAGACATAGAGTGAAGACGCCTGAGTTAGTGCTATTAAATTATATTCATGTTGCAACCCCTCACTACCCATCTCCCATCCCCCATAATCAGAATGATTCAAATATTTAAACTTCCTCCAGTGAATCCGTATGAAGCTTGGTATACTTATGTCATGTAGGCTTTAATTTTGAAATGCCTTGAGAAATACTACCTTGCTTTTCTGAATTGTTACTATTCTTATAGGAGCCCTGTGGTTCCTGTGAGTGGCATAGCATTAGAAATAACATCAAATAACTTACTTCCTTTTTTTTTTCCCACCTAGAATATTAGAAGTGAGAAAGATTTCTCTGAAAAAAATAAAAAGATACCTGTCCAAAACGTCGAAAGGTGAGAAAAATATTACATAACAGCTACAGAATCTGCCTTTTTCTTTTTCCTTGAATAGGCAATATAAGGAAAATTGCTCAGCTATAGAGTTAAATAAGAATAATCCCAAGTGATGGGAAGAAGGGCACTTCATAGTCATGTAATCAAGTGAAAGAGCATTTACAAAGAACAGACAGCTGGCCCAGTCCAAACATCAGCAGCCAAGTGGGAGAGTTTGTCATTCTGTAAATGGCAAAATAACAAACACCTGACCTGAAGATAATAGGTTAATTGCTTTAATATTACATTTTGCATTGATGTTTTTTTTAATGTTGTGATGGATGAAAAGAGGTCATTTTTTTAAAATTCAGGCCTTCCAGAGCTGTAAATGCCTGCCCAGTGGCCTGATGTAAAAAATCTCTTAGATGACAAAATGAGTTGCATGCAAATGACAAGTAGGCTTGATGTGCCCTGAAAGCATTCAGCTTGGAGTGACCTGTGATCATAAATTACTGGCATGCTGCATCAGATCCTAGACTTGTAATTTCATCAAGATCAACAAGATGCAATCTTGAAAACTGTTTGCATGATGTGAGGACGAATTGATGCCCTTGTCCTTCCAGACTGCTGGATCTGATGCTCAGGAGCCTGACTACTTTGTGTCTCTAAGTAGCAGTATAAGGCCATTGTAAATAATTAAGTAGAAATTTGTTACCCTTTTGTCAAATGTATTTGTGATGTTACTCTTCATTCGCCTCCATTAAGAAATCCCTTGATTAAATTTTAAAGTCTTAAACAATTTAAAGGGCTGAGAGCACAGGACACAAACTATAATCTGAATGTTTTGCACAGGAAAGTCATATTCTCTCTGGGAGAAAAGAAAATAATGTCAAGTATTTAATATGCAATCCTATAATTCTCTTTCAAGACTTTCAAGATTTGATTACCAACTCAGTGGCTGGTGCTTGTAGGTCATTTATTTTCTCATTTATTTGCTTTTAGAGATGCAGAATTTCCCTCTCAATATACTTACAAATGTTTCTGTACAAGTAGAATGTATGTCTGAGAACTTAATCCCATGCAGTTGTATCAAGAGGATGCATATAGAGTAGTCCATAAAAATGTGGATTCTTCAGAATATATGTTGCTGTTCTCAATTTAAAAGCCTGAATTCTATCAATAAATATATGCTAAGTTTTCTGAAAAGTTTAAGAGAGAGACACAGTATTTTTAATAACAAATGGAAAAATTAAATACCATTGTCCTGTTTTCTGCATCTGGAGAAGTGATCGGTGATCTTTTTTTTAATGATATACCTATTCAAACATATATATACATTTATGAAACACACACTATCATACATGTCTTGAAGTAGGCATATAACATTAATAGTGGCAAAAGTCACTGTGCCTTGAATAAAAACAGAATCTATACTCCAGGAAGAAGAAATTTTATCAGAGATTAGCAGGTATTCCCACAGCAGAGAGATTAATTTTGGAGCAGAGGACACATCATTGATGTTGACCTAATGACCAAAAAATATTGCTGTGCAGACCTAACTGCTCTTACAAAAATTAGTTGTTTAGAGGTGATGATCAAGAGGGATAAAATGATTAGCTGGGATGGAGTACTCTCAATATGAGGAAAGGCTAAGAGAATTGGGATTTTTCATTTGGGAGAAGAAAAGACTTCAGGGTGACTGAAATGTGGTGCTCCTGAAGGGAGCCTATGGGAAAGATGAAGAAAGAGTTTTTACAGCGGCATGTAATGACAGGACAAGGGGGAATGGCTTCAGACTGAAAGAGAATAGGTTTAGATTAGATATTAGGAAGAAATTCTTTACGTAGAAGATGCACTGGAATGGGTTGCCCAGAGAAGTTGTGGATGCTCCACCGGTGGAGGTATTCAGGGCCAGGTTGGATGGGGCTCTGGGCAACCCAATCTAGTAAAAAGTGTTCCTACCCATGGCAGGGAGTTGGATCTAGGTTATCTAAGGTCCCTTCCAACCCAAGCCACTCCATTATTCTATGGTTCTATGAAATAGATCATTGTTTTATTTTGTTTCTGATTTCCTAGTTTATACACTCAGTTACAAAAAATGCCATCCCTTAAGGGTACATATAATTTTTTACCTCAATCCAGGGAAGCAGTAAAAAGTAAAAGCATTCTAGTACAGCACATTTAAAAAACACTCCCATGAATAGCAGCTCCTCAGTCATTATACCACATTTGCACTCCCTAACTAAAATGCTGTGAAAAATGACAACTCCCTTTCATAGAATTGTTTACTCCCCCAGTAATATCTGAACACCCATTTAGAAGATTTGTGTCATTAATATATATTGCAGACAATGTATGCACTCCTTAGACCTTATATTTGAAATACATGTGCACTAAGTATTTGCATACAGGAAATGATTACTCATCCAGTTTTCGCATCAAACAGATCTAATTACATCTCATAGAATCATTTTCCTAATTACAAGCTCTCATTTCAATATTTTATGATGTTGGGTTAGGTACTTTCCCCCAGTTAAACTTTATAAAACTCTCTGTAAAACAAGTTTCTCTGCCTCTCCTCTGCCAGTATCTATCTCATTTTTCCCTAAGCTTGATCGACACTGTCCCTCCAGCTAAGTGCATATAGTTTATTCTGAAATAGATAGGCTGTTTCTAAGAAAACCTACATATGTAGAACTCCAGGTATATCTATGTCTTCTAAATAAATGAGCTGACTCCACAGACAGCATTTTCAATGTCTGTCAGAGAACAAGCCAGGCTTCTAGACTGAGCTTCAAAAGCATGTTCAGCAACTGTTAGTGGCTGCAGGCTGTGTAATGACTACCACAGAGAACATTATAAACCGCAAGCTGAGCAAAGCTACAGGCACGATGGACTACATTATGTTGTCCAAAGTATGGGAGACATAATAGCTCAGTAACAGAAAAAAAAAAAACCTTGTATGTACTTGTCAGAATTGTGCTCCAGCAGCAGATTTTACCTTTGTAGTTCCTTCATGGGGAAGTCTACAGTTCTTCAGAATTGCAACCGCAGAAAAATATTGGTTTTACAAAAAAAATTCCAACAAACTTATGATATCTGAGGTCCAGTTTCTACTCTGGACACTGCTGATCTAATTTTGGCAAGCTCCGTTGAAGTCAGTGATTATTTTCTACAGAAAAGTGGGCCTGTGTTATGCAGTAGTTCACTAGTTGTCCAAAGCACTTAAAAAAATAAAGGGAGTTATGCCTCTTGAACAGGATGACATAGGAAAATTAATTGTTTTGGGGCATTTGGTATTCTCTTTGTTTAGAATCTTTAACTCACTTACAGTAATTTATATTGTAATGTTGAACATACAAATAAACATTTCCCAGAAGAACTTTTAAAATAATCTTTTTGATCCACTTTCATAAAATTTTAATGCACAGACCTTCAAGTTGCTTTGCAGTTTCAGTATCGGAATAGTCTATAAAGTACCCACAAAAATTACAAGCAGATACCATAATCCCAGCGCAGCTCCGTGAATTGTAAGTTTGTCTGTTTGTGGCCACAGAGATCTATACCACAACAGTCACATAACCAGGGTGTGGCTGAGCCAAATTCCAGGTCAAGTAACTGTTTTCTGCCCCCTGAAGTACATCTGCTAATTTTAACTGAATAAAATATTAGTCTTCCTTTTCTCTCCAAACAGCTGGTTTGCTAAGTGCTTTCAATTATGTCCTCGGATCCTTGTCAGAGGTGGCTGGACCTTGCTTGTTTTAATTTGTTTATGCAAGTATTGTTCTACCATGGCTAATTATTTCCAATGTAATACTGCCTCTGATTTTCTTTGAGCCTCTGCTCAAAAGCAAAAGCCCTTACTCATAAAGCAAAGCCCTTACTATTCGCCAGTTATTAGCAAGCTGTGGTATGTGCACCACTGAGAGATAAGAAGGAAACCTTGATGTCATAGGCACTGATTACTGGCAAAATGTGACATAATTGATCACTGGTCTACCTCTGTTGCCTAGTTACTGAAATAGAAGTTCTCTCGGGCAGAATGTGTTGTCCAGTGCTCATTTAAAAAAGAAGGAAAAAAAAAAAACAGATGTGGGAACATGATTTGTTGGCATACACTGTTGTGAAATGTAGTTTGTTGAGTATATAGAGTCACAGGAGAATATGTATATGAATATGTATATGTATACACACACATACATACACACATATATATACGCACACACAGACATATTTTTCCTACATACATATATATATGTATGTATATACATGAGAAATGTGTATGTAGACCTGTGACTATGCCACCAGTTCTTGGTAACTTCTTGGAAACTTCTATTACCTCTCTTGGTGTAACCATTCATTGAGGGTGATATTGAGAATATTTTAGATGAGTTTGTCCCAGCAGCCCAACTTCAACTGATACTATGCTGTGAAAGCTTTCTCAGTGCACTCAGTTCCTATTGCAGGGGTTGTTTCTCACACTCTGGCATAGGCATTCTCTGCTTATAAGCATTTCTTTATATAAGTAAGTAACAGATATATTTTCTTCCCTGTTTCTGGCTGGCCGCAACACTTGCAAATGCATTATCATAAATCTCTGCATGTATATGTAAATACTATCTTAAAAACAAGGAGAAGAAAAATTCTACTGGGGACTCAGCTCCTTTAGAATCTGAGCAAGGATGGGTCTCAGTGAAATTGACAATGTTTAGGTCACTAGGTTGTATATTTTTTTCTTATTTATAATTATACCTTTGTGAAAACCCTGCTGTTTTTAAAAACACTGTATAATTTTTTTTAAAGTGTTTCAATACTTGGTTTAATCTCAGAATACGTCCATTAGTTTACATAGCCTAGTTTGGAGTCTTGTTTCCAATCTGAATGGAAGAGCTTTTTTTGCTTTTAGAAAAGTAAAATCAGAAAAGAATGTTTAGAAAGGTAGAATAAAATAAGATTGTCTTGTTCTTTGGTAGGTGATTTAACATTTGAGCCTCTGTTATTTGCATATCAAAATAAGACATAAAAGCAGCTTGAAAACAACTGCAAAGCTGTCTACCAAAACTCATATATAACTCAGACTGGGATAGACTGATCTATTGTATATATTTATGTTATTTTTGGAAACACAGAAAAAAACCACATGTATGGAAACACCTGAGATTGCAGCTCATTGTAACTGCATTTGCTCATTACTGAAATTCTTTTTGCATCAAATTTTCTGCTCTCGAGTTTTATTTCCTCTAGAGCTAGAGTTNTTTTTTTTTTTTTTACTTCTTTTCACTTGCCTTTTTAACTGCTCTTCCTTCTCCTGGGGATGTAACTGCCCTTTCTAGGTATTGTTTGGAAATGCAGCTCTTTTAACAAATATAAAGGCAACATTAGGCTGTATATTTTGCTTCTAAACTAAAACAACATGTGCAGCTAACTCTATTTTGCTATCGTTAAAGAAGAATCAAGTAAGCGGAACAAAGAACTCTGTATACAAATCATAGAAATTCACTTTCACCTAGGCATGTAGTCACATAGACCAGCTGGTATAAATTGATATTTCCTTCAATAGACCTCTACCAGGTGACACCAGCTGAGCATCTGGCATCTATTTAGAGGATAAAATATGAAATCCATTTGCTGTTTCAATATACATCTATGCTTTCAATGGATAGAGGGGCTGTTTGAGTGTGAATATCAATCCTCATGTTATTAGTCAACAGATTAAAGCTAATCTGAGAAGCACTGTTGATTACATACATATTTGGATTTTAACAGGTTCATGGTTTTGCAAAACTGTGATTAATTATATGCCTGGCTGGGTGAAATGGGATTAAATAAGTCAATAATTTATTATGGGAATTTTCATCGATTTAGTGTGCAAATCATCAGTAATAGCACGCACTGTGCCAAAGAGTGAGTCAAACTGAGCTCATTGAAAAGTCTCATATAAAACTCGACTCTTTAGGATAGTTCAGACACATGATTGACAACACTTGAGATTCATATAGCTCATCATTTTGGTCTGCCCTAGTAAGAGTCTGGCCTTTTTGCTATGAAGTCGAAGAATTATTACCCATGCATTTTCTCAGAGATGACTTCTCTGTTCCATACTTACACTTGTGGTATTCTTTCAAACTCTGCTGTTTTCACTTCCTTCATTAGATTTTCGGGTCTTAATTGCTGGAAAAGAGTAATTGACATTCTTTTAACTCACAACAAAAGTAGTGATGTTTCGGGGTTATGTCGTTGTCAATGTATAATTCCCATTTGTGTTTTGTGAATAGGCTGTTGTGTTTTACACTTCATTTTGAAGGTAAGTGCAGCTTAAAGCATTCAGTGCAGCTATTAAGTGCAGCTTAAAGCATTCATTTTAAAGCAGGAAGTTGGCACGTAGAGGAGAGACTGTAGCTGGGAAGCTTTGACAGAGCAATCAAGGACCATCAACACTTAATGGCTCTACACCAGTGGATCAATGTGCTTGCTAGCAGCAGGGCCATTGACTCTGAACAACTCTGCCCAGAAGCGGAAAGGGTGCATGTTCATGTCAGAGCTGGGAAATTTGCAGCATAAGCGCAGGGGGTTGAAAGAGTCACAGACTGTTTTAAAAGGGGAAAGCTTTTGGCACAAACTGGGAAGTTTCTCCTTCAGTAGCCAGGTACACAGTTCAGCCAGGCCAGAGGGTCGTGGGTCTCGAAGACACAGCCTAAATCCTGAGTTCACTCTCTTGCGAAAGGAACAGAAATGGTAAATGCTCTCTGGGATGTTGAATTTTAGGTACATTTGTGTTTTAATACTGAAATATGAAAGTGTATATGCATATTTGAGAAATTGCACAGCTGAGTCAGTGGTTCTTCCCTTCCCTGTGCATTGTGCCTGAATGTTGTCGTGAGGAAATCCGACTACACTGCAGCGCAGAAAATTTTTTCAAAAATTTCCAAGTCAAATTTTTCTAGCCAGCTGTGTCTCAAGGAGGCTCATGCACAGGTTTTACAGTGTTATCAGAAGCACCATATGGTGTTCCATTACATAAAGAGGATCTGTCTTGATTGTGCACTAAAAAAGTTTATCCAAGAAAGTTGCCTGGAATTTATGATCAGCCATTAGCTCGTGTTAGATGTAGAAATGTATGGGATCCAGATTCAATCCAGACCTGACAGAGGACAAGTGAAATCACGACATGTCTGTGTATCAGAAGAGGGCATTTGGGTTTTATATTTACACGACAAAACAAACAAACAAACCAACCAAAAAAAGTTGTGCACGGGTGCATGCATTTTCTTCTGACTAGCAAAATTCAGTGGTATGGCAGTTGCTTAGGCAATTGAATATTTTATTTAAGAGCTGAAGAAACACTGGGTAAATGGAGTATGAGGGTGAAATTCACTACTTTGTGCGAAATGTCTGTGAAATTGGATGTCTGAAGGCATGTAATGGGTAAAAGGTACACTAGATTCACAGACAGAACATGCCTGGGAAAAAAGGTTGTTAATGGAATGTGGTCATTAGAGTTGGACTGTTTCAGGGGATAAGTATGTTTTCAACAGTGGATTTCAAATGATATATCACTGAGAAGTACAAGAGATTGACTGGTTTTAAAAAAGAAACATTTATGTAATACAGCCAAACCCTACAGCTTGTGGGCACTGATATCCCATCAACACATCACAAGCTTTTTATTTAATTGAGTGTGATTTAGGAAAAAACATTTAGAACACAGTCTGCTCCATCACATCAAATCAATTTAAATTAACAGACCAATGTTTCAGCTGTAAACTGATGCTAATTGAGGACAAGATGCTAGAAAGTTACAAGGCACCTCTTGCAAGCTTTAAAGAACTTTGATTTCTGTTTACTTCAGAGGGAACAGAGTCATGATCCACATCTTTCACAAAGAATTGGGGTCTTTGTAAGATTTTTTCAGGTCTTATGCATTTACTCTCACTGTAAGGTCTGTGTTTGCTGCAATTGTAAGTAAATGTTTAACCAACTCTTAGGTAACAATCTGAATAGATGTTGATTAGGCATGTAATGAAATCAAGAGTGTTCTTCAATGGATGGTAATTTTTTGGTGTTATTATCCAGTGACATTATTTAAAGGAATTTTTTTTCCTTTGAGACAATTAAATATAGCTCTGGCAGAAGCGGTTATTATTGAAATCCTTTTGTAGTATTTAATTCTCTAATGCTACTTGAATAATTAACAATAACAATAAGAAGGAAATTCCCAAATGATGCCTTAATCTCATTTTCTTATTTTTCTTTTTTTCTTTTTTTTTTTCTTCCCTCCAACTAAAATCCAGAGGAACAAGCTGTTTGTTGGGTCAGATTTAACAAATGGCTGTGCAGTCCCTGTTACCAAGGTTACAAATTATGGCCATCTTCTTTCAAAATCATAGAAACAAGACTACAACAAACATAAATTACCTATAATTTTCTTATTCCAATAATTCAAATTCACATTTCCATTACTGGGGATGAGTAAAGGAAAGTATGATTCATGTTGCAGTGAAAAGCTATTAAGGTCTAAGATTACTTAGGCTTTGAGTGAAAGGTGCCTGTTACTATAAATGTGGAAAGCTAAAATAAAATACTTAGCTAGATTAGAAGATGTGCTTAAGATCTTTGCAGCTATTGGACTGGTAATGTGTGTAACTATTTGACATTTTACTATCCCCCTAAATTTTCTACATTGAAGTCAGTCTTATTTTCAATCAGGTCTAAGTATTATGGGTGATATCCCTCCACCAAAAAAAAAATTTAAAAAGTTGAAATAATTCTTATCTACCATTCACTGACTTCCTAGTACTGAGCTAGAAATTACCTTAACATGAAGCAAGCTGTTCACAAATTAGGGTGTCCTTTTTTGAGGATTTGTATTCATTCCATGGAGAAATAAGAGCCAGCAGGCTTTTCTATCCTGGTCTATCTTGAAGCAGAGGGAAGCAGTGTATAAAAGACATACTTTCTGCAGCATTTATACAGCTGTGTACTTTAGTGCGTGGTGTGTCTTTAGCCAGTGCTCTAAAAATCTGGGAGTTTATCCTCACCTTGTTATTTTAGAAAATAGAAATCTGTCTGTCTTCAGAGGTTCACGATATTCAAGGCAAGGTATTTCCTGCTGTGCTGCACTGCTTCACCACTTCACACATGGGTCATGAGTGTGAAGGTCATAGCACAGCCCTTTCTAATAAGGTAACAAAGGCCTATGGCTTTGGTACTACATTGATCGTTTTGATATCCTGAATAAAGGCAGGTGTATTGAAGCTATGATTCCTCTGAGCCAGGAGAATTCATCTTTAATGTCTGCACATCTGCATTTGAAATATCAGTGGACTATAGGCAAAGAAACTTAGAGTCCTTAGGCAGAAATCACATCACCTGGGCTCACATGAATCACAGTCTAAAGTTTTCTGGGGATTTTTTTCTGTTGACTACAAAGAGAGTCTGGAGTAGCCAATTCAAACCAAGTATCTGAGTTTGATCTGATAGAACCAGCTGAGAAGACATCCCATTGTGTGATGGCACCCTCCACTGAGTTGCTGGAAATATCCTAGTCTTGGGTCAGGCCCAGCATCAAGACTAGCTCCTTGCAATATCCTATTTAATTTTTTTCAAACAAATCTGGCCTAAATATTTTAAAATTTAATGGTCTTAAGTTTATATGCATTATGGATAAAAAATATTTCATAGTGCCTAATCACTAATGATAAAACAGTAAAAACAGTGATTTAAGATTAGATAGTATGTTAATATAAATTTATATACTTAAAAGTATTTGCTGGTATGTGCA
>VXBC01000927.1:319889-391694 GCA_013399945.1 Ploceus nigricollis | reverse complement strand
TTGCATCATGAAATCCAGCTTCATTATAGTCGATGAAAAGCTCTGCTATTGATTTCTGTACTGCACAGATTTTTCCTTAACACCATTTGCTAACAGGCACTTCCATAGCCAGGAGAATGTTTGCTGCCATCAGCAGAGTAAGCAGAGCAGCAGTCTTGTCACTGCAGAGGCCACAGGTAGGTGGAAGGAGCCTGAAGTATGGTTAAAGCTGAAAAGGGCCCAGACACTTCATGTGCACCTTCTGAATGCAGTAAGATGAAGCAAAGTGAGGTCTGGATTTTCATTTTCTCCCTCTGACAATCACTATTTTACAACTCAGCCTCTCTGAAACTGCTGTTAAAAGCTGCGTACCTTGTGCTGACCTTGGCTTTCAAAGCACTGAGCTTCTGTGTTCATGTACATTTTTGTATCAAGTACTATAAAGCAGTATCTTGAAGCACCTGACCTGTGGCTTTCTTGCAGCCCTTGGTGGAGGATTTGAAAATCTTTTGTTTTCTCAGCTTGCATTTATAGAATTAATATAAGCAGAACTAACTCCGGCTGCAATTGTGCGTAGCCTACAAACCGAAATTGTCTAGCTATACTCTCTTTTGTTTAGGCAGCTTATATTCTCCTTTTTTTTTTTGGGAAATAAAAGCTTTTCTATAATGGGATAAGGGAGAAGACATTGTTAATTACTCATTTTAATTTTCAATATTATTTTTTTTCAAAAGAGCAGAGCAAGAACAACCTATGTTTACAAAAGAAACAAAAGATATTTATTTTTAGCTTAAATTAACTGTAGCATGGACACCTTTTAAAAGTTCCCTTTTCAGGTATGAACAAACCTTTTAGACTGTCTTATGGGGAGGTGAGAAAACTTGAATTACAAATAAAAAATAATTTTACTAAAGATTTCAGGATCACAGTTCATTGCTACTTTGGAAAACATTTCTACAAATACTCAACTTTAGTGGAAGTCTTTGGGTTTTCTCAAAATACTGGCAGGTTTCCATTCCTAATTTCATCTTTCTGATGATATAGGAATCACTGTGTTATGAGTATTTTTCTCTGCTTTGTTTTTCACTTTATTATGCTGATGGAATTCATGTCCAGTGCAAGCCCAACAGTTTTATTCCCATACTCTCTACCTGGGCTTGATCAAAGCTCCTTTGTGCCCTCTATGTGTCTGAGTCTCAGATGTAATCAAGAAAATGAGAAAGATGCGAATGAAGAACTGAGGAATCAAAAAGTTATTGGCTTCCTCTGGGTTTGTGCAAGGAGGCATTGGTTTAGAGGGCTTCTCCCAAGTCCCTCACTAAAGGCAGCTATGGATGCTGTTTCAATAAATGAATAAGCTTGATCTGCTGGCAAACAGCTTTGGCAGGAAATGACAGTTCTGTGCTATGTATTAAAAATGTGTAAAAACTTTGGTTGAAACATAACTTAAATTTTATTTTTCTGACTAGCTACTCCAGTAGTTCAACTGAAATGATGAAGTAATTTAAATAACTCATCAACGCATTAGCTTCAGAAATCTGCATCCAAGGTCTTAACATTTATTAAATACAAGTGTAGTAACAACTACATTTCAGCCACAGTGATATTTTCCCAATGACTCAAAAAATCCTTTAGGAGCACTAAGGATACAAGAACTGTATTTTCTTCAACAAGTACAACAAGGTAGAACAAGTATCTTGAAATGTTATATCAAGCTATTAGCTATTTTTAAATTTTAGGAAGAAGGTCTGAGGCAACATAGAGCTCCATGAACTCCAAGATACATGAGATATTTTTTCTTTTTTTCTAAAGAAGTTTGGAGTAGTTATTTACAAGTCATCCAATTTCAAGCTTCTTAATTATTTTGTGGGGTAAAAGCCTTAAAAAAATATATATATATTTAAATTTCAAATAAGTTCAGTTAGACTTCAAAGATATATGGAAAGAAAAGTATTACTTTCAAATAAATATCTAGCTTATTGATAACTAGTCACCAGCTTTATAGCACTTACACAAATTTTAAACAATTTAAGAAGTTGAATGGCATCAAAGTTATTTCAGAGTATCACTTTAGAGACTGACATTCTAAACTCAGTAATGGCCAGCTAGTTTATAAGAATCTTCAAAATCTGTAACTTTTCCCCTGCTCTTTACAGAGTATCTGGGGGGAAAAAAGCAGTCCGAATGTATGAACCTTTGGCTTCTGTTAGTAAGATGGCTTCAGAGCTTTCTTATGCTGAAAAAGAATAAAAGAAAGACAAAGAACTGAAGCTGATATGGGCAAAATTCCAGAGTTTTCAAGAAAACAGTGTCCTAATCAATCTGAAAGTGAAATATTGGGCAATTAACACTGAAAGCCTATTTAATTAGGGTGAATCATGTAATAGGAAATATTGGGTAGCCTTATTTATGCAATCATTATATTTACTCTTTTGCTAGAGTTACGATTCATAATACATAAGTAGTAAAGTTGCCTTATTTTCTATAAACATTATGAGTTGTTCTGCTAGTTAATTCTCAGTTCAATATGAGCAGTGTTTGTTAGTTAATAAGCGTCTAAATGCAGGACTAATGATAAAAAATCATTATATACAATAAGGTACATACATAACACCTATGCAAACAGCTAATACCTAGGGTGTCCTAATGTGAAAAAAATAATTGGAAGAGTTTTTTTGTTTTTTTTTTAATCATGCAATCACACTCCTAGCACTAGTTAACCATATTCTTACAGATCCACAGTATATTTTCTTAAGAGACTAAAATACTAACAAGTAGCTCTTTGTTAGAAAATGAAAAATCTGTACACATTTTATTCAATACATATTTAATAAAGTTTTTGCCTGTAAAATATATCTATACACAATATACAGAGTCTTTAGAAGAACACACTTTCTCCAATATGACACTTTAGATGGTATGACTTTGCCAGTGTATGGCTCTTGAGAGCTGATTAACAACTGACATGGAAAAGGCTGCTCGAGACATCTAATTTTTAACCATTCTACCTTTCTTTGCTTGAAGGTGAGCAAATATTGACTGTCTGTTTTCATAATTTATGGTGACCAGATGTATACCTGCTACCTAAGGTGAATGTTCATAATATTTTGTACATATGAAGGCACAATAGCAAGAGACACAGTTTTAGCTTTGGTTTCTATGCCTGTATTTTAGAATTCTATAAAAAAAATACAAATTTTGAAAAAGAGTATTTGGAAGGCAAACAAAATAAATAAATAAGTACAGAGTTCCACTATGTAATGCTGTTTGCTAACTGTAGCTGTCATTTCAGGGCAAGCAGTGAGCAGGCTTGTGGCAGACCCATGCAGAGTTTGGACTTTGCAGATGGGGACAAGGACTTTTCCTCTGCTGAAGAACTATATTATCCACCATAAAGAAAAGTGTGCTGGTGTGAGATATCCTCATTAGCTTGCTCTGCTTAGCAGGTGTGCTGCTGCCAGCTGTGCCAGCTGCAGCTTGGTGGCGACCCTCAGAGTCAAGTGCACACACAGTCAAGGTAAAGCACAGCAGCAATCAGCTCTTTTGTGATAGGACCACGGACTTTCAGATAATCACCTGTAAAGTTTACTGTATGTAAATGTTGTGAATGTTTTTTTTTTTACTGCTATGCAACACCCAAGACTAACAGAAATGTAGCTGGAAACAGTAATTCGGTAAGAAGTTTTAAGTAGCAACAAAAATTCCAGGAAAATTATGCTGGATAATTAGCAGCAAAAGACAGCATATAGCATCACTAGCTGTCAAAGATGTAGAAATTGTACTTCAGAAGTTTTTGTACTGCCAAAAAAGTGTAGCTGAAGAAATGAAACTGCAGTTGATCTAAAATCACATTTGTAAGAACTCGAGAGGGAATCTTCTTAGTGGCTTATTGCTATTTATGTTGTTCCATCAGTCACTTTACATTATTCCTCATGTCAAGGTGTTAGTGTCAAAAATTGCCTTTTACTCATGCATCCTTTTAGAAGGTAAGAAAGCTGATTAACTTATTTAAGAGGTAATTACCTATACAAGAATTAAGAGTTAGAGTGTTGCTGGATCGTTCACATAGGCTCAAAGGGAGAGAAAAAAATATGAACAGCCATTCTCGTTCAGTTGGTTCTTTATAGGCACATATCCTTATTTCTTCTATTAAAACCAAAATTTTCTTCCACAAAATGTGCAATCTGAATATCAACACACATCATCCATCACCATATTCTTGGAACAACAGATATAAAACTTCTGCAGGTAGCAGTAGTGCCTAAAACTTCCCTTCCCCTTCCCCTTTCCCTTTCCCTTTCCCTTTCCCTTTCCCTTTCCCTTTCCCTTATAAAGTGGCCATTTTTCTGGACCCATGAGTTTTTCTCATTTAAGTGCTGCTGATTCTCTCCCCATCCCACCGAGGGGAGGTTGAATGAAGGACAGAGGGGGGGCTTGGTTGCTGGACAGGCTCAACTCACCACATTTACTTACTTGTTTATGTTATGTTGCCAAGCACAGCATAAATGGGGAATGCGAAGTAATAAACGTAAGTGGGACACAGCCCATGGAATTAAATACTGGTGGCTATCTGAGGCTTATGTTCCTGACTCAGCTGAAGTTCTGCATTTTTTGTGAGACACGAAACTCTGATAGAAACTCAAAGATTCTAGCCGATACAGAAGATACTAGAAGACTGCAGGCTGTGAAGTTCAGCTGTACTTGGGATTTCTCAGAACACAGGGAGTTTGAGAACTGGTGCACTGATAACTAGATGAAGTAAGTGCTCTCAATGTCTAAATCCGGAGGGTAAAAGTACTCATTGCACAATGGGTACAGTGATGTACAACCAGCTACGGAAGTCATATTGATTTCCTTAGGCAGGATTGTAGCTCCTATGGAACTTATTAGGACAAGTCTTGTTTACTTTGTCTCTGATGATTCTGTATTGAATAATCAGAGCAGAGAATCAAGCTGACTTCAATGAGACTTGGATCAGGTCCTGAAAGATTGAATAAGGAAGTTCCTTTTATTGAAAGTACACAATGAATCCTTCCTCCTGAATTCATCAGTTATTCTTTACACCACACCTGCTTCTCTAACAAAGATTGTCCTTGGTACATAGTTAAAACAAGGAGAGAACAACAAACAAGCAACATCTTCATTCTTGGCATAGAAAGATGCTGTTTTGGGAGGTAAAAATAGCACCAAAGAGGATAGTGCTGCCTCTCTTACTGCTTACATTTATATTCACAGAAATACATAAGTAAAATGTTCAGTTTACAGGAATCTTTTTAATGCAATGTAATTCATGTTTTGTATGAAATGTAATATCTATTCAGACACATTTTTACTAAATATGGTGAAGGGAATAGGAGCTTAAAATCAATTTTTCTTCCCTTAAATCATATTGACGAACTTGTGTTGATACAGCTTTATGTTGTCAGCTGTCTGCTGACACCTTCATCAGGGAGAGAACGAAGATGCAACCAATTAAAAAAATGCCTGTTCAACTTCATCATGGTCTCCTCTTTTTTTGCAGTGAGATTCTCCTCTTTTTTGCAGATATGTATGTATGTAATTGTCTTGTATGTAATTGTCCTGTATGTAATTGTCCCATGATGGAATGAAGGCTGCAATGGATAGTTCTGTTGCAATCTGTCTCACATCTTGGTTTCTCCAGCAGAAACTGGTGTAAAGATAACTTTTTTTTTTTGTTTTCAAGGGCATAAAATTAATTTTGAGGCCAGACTCAATGTATAGGATACAAGTTTTGTATGTGAGATATGTATGTGTCAGCATGATTTTTTATGTAATTATTGGTATGTTGAGCAACCCAAATCCCAAGAAACACTCAAGTATGTTGAGTGTTTATTAAAATCAGTAGATGTCTTGTGTCTAGATTTTAGCAGTGATCTAGGTCTCAGTCTCCCTGACTTAGATATAATTCATGCTTGATGAGTCAGTTTTGGCTTTGAGATAGAATGGCTGAGAGAACATTTCTTTACCCCACTGAGACATTCTTAAATATCTTGCACTCATTACTAGTTTCTATTTTTCTTACTGTTCACTGCTGGGTAGGTAAGCAACAGACACCATTCTAAATTCACTGCTTTACTAAGAAATAAATAATTAAGACCCTTCACAGTAAATGTTCAATACTTTTTTACACAGCAGTAACAGTTATACAGAATATTTTCTTTTAGTAGAAGGAAAACCAGTGTGAGGAGTAATCCATGATAGAGCACAATAATTTGTTTTCATAATCTTGTCAAGATTGACAGTTAAACTTTTTAAGATAAAAGTCTAAACATTGCTGAGGAATTCCTTATTTCCTTGTGTCTCTTAGGACCTTGCTAAGCTAGTTATCAATCACACTGATATCAATTATGGGCAATGTCTGTCTGAGAACAATCTAGGTCATGTAAGACAAGATGAGCTTATCCCTGGTATGCACTCTAATCATCAATACCTGGAGCTGCTCAAGCCTTTTTACCCTTGGAGACATCTAAATTCACTTTTTCAACTTAAAGGGTGCAAAAGTTCATCAGATCATTGGATCTCTCTGCCTTCATTATAAATACCACAGAGACTTCTGGAAACCTCTGCCAAAGACAGGAAGCATTCCTTATTTCACTGGAAAGTTATCTATAAAGTAACTAGACACTATATAGTTGCTAGACACTAAAACTACAACCCAGTGCTCATGTACTTTGTTGTGTGTGTAGTTAACCCAGTGAATATCACATGCTGTGAAAGGCTCAGGGTGCATTGAAGTCCAGCGGGAGCCATAGGTAAGTGATCGATATTTACTGAACCTTGGGGGCTCTTAATAAAGCTTTGGGGGCAGTCTGTTCTCAGTCCTTCTCCAAGGCAAAGGGGAAGACAGAGCTTTTTTTTTTTTTTCCTGTGATGGCAAAAAAGGGCCACTCTATCCCTTGTTGGAAGTTACTGATACCTCCCTATTTCTTCCAGTTAATGATTTTTTTGGTCTCTTTCTAATACATTTCAGAAAAAAAACCACCACTCTAGTCAACTCAAAACACCAGAGCCTATTTCATCTGCTAACTAATCAAGAAAGTTAACAAAAGTTAGTAGGCAGAGTAAACTCCTTAGCTGAATACTCATATCAGTGGATATGATTTGTTTCTGCATTTTGTCTTAATTCTGATTAGTTCTGAACAGAGGTCTATCCTGGGTTCTGGATTCCAGAAGCAGTATGGAATTCCTGTTTTAATCCTGAGGTGGGGTGCCTAGCAGCTGGAGAGAATTATGTGATCAGATGTATACTGTGATATTTATGTTTTCTCAGTCTCTGTCTCCACCAGCCTCATGAAACAGATCATTAGGATTGCCTTTATAACTCTAATACTTCTTTGGACCCAATGTCCCTTTAGCAAGGAATATGATTCTGGAATATATGTATTTAAAATACAAGCTTTACAGTCCCAGCTATGAAAGTCAGTAATTAGTTTTATCTGGCTAGATGCATTTTTAGCCCAACAACATCCTTTTTTCCCCCTAAGCTTATAAAAGCTTTCCTAATTTTTATCTTCTTCATATATAAACTTAGTGGTAATAAGCACACCATTGGAAGTTTAGAATTTTTACATTTTACTTTTCATTACTTGTATTTTATTGTTAATTCTGCTTCAGCTATAAAAATAGTCGTGTACCTTTGTTTCATTTTAACTAAGGAAATGTTACAGTTGCCTTAGTGTGATAGTTCACTTATATTCAATTTTCCAGTGCTTTGACAAAATATTCATCTGTGCTAGGGGTGCTGCAGTTGTTCTTTTATCTTCCTAGGGCTCACTATAGCTGCCTGCAAACAGATCCAATTGACTGTTTCAATTTTTCACTTTTTTAATGCAAATTTTCTTAGCCTGTATGCATTTGGATAAAATTGATATACTGTTGGTATTCCTGAGCTCTGAACTCTGCATTCAGTTGATATTGAATGCTTTTTCTTGTATTACATTAGGATTTTCAGTCAGAGTATTTCTATACTTCCTATACATTGAATTATTGATTATAATATAATTCTGCTTGAATAATTTCTAGGTGTTTTTTTAAGGGCTAATTTTAATTCAAGAATCTCTCAGACTCTTTTCTAGTACTTGATCAATTCTTAGAACTTTTCAGAGATAAATGTTTTCTTTCATCTCTCAAGAGTTATGACATCAAAAATTTTGTTACACTGTTTTTATTTCACAGTTTGAAACCCTGTCTTCCACGTGCTTAATTATATGGAGAATGCCAGAGTTCTAAAATTTCTTGCTTATTAAAGAAGCCCTTATCTAATTTAATGAGAAAAAGAAAAAAAGGCAACAAGTGCAATGGGGGCTGTGATGATAAGACATAAGGTTTCTTATTTTTGTCCTGCACTGGTGCTTGTTGCTCAGAGTCTTGGGGTGAAGCACTAATTCACCTGGGTATCTTCTCCATTTTCATGGATCTATCAGCACAGAGAGTTTTCTCCCATGTCTCTACTTCAGGCCACTTTGAAGTTGGTACTTTATTAGGAACTCTCATTTCTTCTTCCATCCAACCAAAAATATTTAAAGGAAAAATTTTCAATGCTACAAAAGTGATAAGTAGCCCTTAGAATTGATAATCTAGATTTATACAATAGAGGGTATTATGGGAAAGTAGTCAAGTTTAGCATATTCACCAAAATACAGGCTTCTTTGGGAATGGACTTTTTAATGAGTCCTGCTGCAATAGGACATAGGATAGCATTTTTAAACTAATAGAGGACAGATTCAGAATAGATATAAGGAAGACATTTATTCAGGAAAAGGATAGTTACAAGCAATGCTGAATGTAGGTATGCATGTTTCATCAAAAGTAGCAATGAGCTACATTTTCCTTCTTAATTACATTCAAAGTAACAGCACTAAAACACTTCAGCTATTATGGTATCGATAGCAGAAGCAGAAAAGATGAAATTTCAGCTGAAACTGGATTAAAGCTTTCCATGTTACTCAACTCATACTATACAATTCGTACACATAAATACATGCACAAAACTGTGTCTGCAGTCATAGTTCCTAGTTCCTGGGGCCCCATAATAATAAAAGCAAATAAGTCAGCTATTCATAGACTACTCTATGTTTAAATGCTAACAACAGTGTTTTTCTTCTTTCCTGCCTCTTATGCTTGTGTCATTTTTATAGAGAATCACTTTTCAGGCCAAGCTGTAAAACAATTCTTGCCTCCAGCTGTCACAGGTAAGGGAAAGTCCATCCTTTGATGGATTCTTATTGCTTATTAAATATTTAATAAGCTCTGAGACAAGTTCAAGGCTGTATTTCACTCTTACCCAGTAATTTTGGTGCTGCTTGTCAAGGAAATAATGCAGGCTGAATGAAGGGCACACAGCACTAGTTAGCAGCTTGCATACACGTCAGTAACAATAACTTACCCATGTATAATCAGGTGAGGTTTTTCCATTTTAGCTTACAACAAGTTGCATTTTAAAGTATTACCCTGAGGGAAAAAAGTAAAGTATTGAGAATAGATGCAGGAAACAAAATCCAATAATATCCAACCACTGTGCTGAAAAATTGAATTTTAAAGGACTTTTTTTTCCTCTATTTTTCTGTGATTGGCACAATTTTAGCATAATAAGAGCAGCAAATAAGGTCACTAGGCTCAACAAGCAACCTCCTGTTGTTCCCCTTATCTTTATTTTCTTGATTTTCCTCTCTTTTCTGTCAGCTCTTTGCCTAATAAGCATTGACTTTCTTATTTCAGAGTCTCTCTAATATTCTGAACCAAGGATTGTAATCTTGAAGATTTTCTTTATCACCATGGCAAAGTGATAAAAAAAATCCCTGAAAGTATATCCATTTTTGAAAGCATAGTGTAGAGCTGTTGAAATAATATTATAGGTGATTTAGAAAATATGAAGGATTATTTTGTTTTATCTTGAAACTTTTAAAATTAACCTCAGTTTACACAAGAAGTATCAATCTACAGTACCACTCTGGTGCTCAAAATCATTGTCTAATCACAGTAAGGAGTGTGACCACTTTAATTAATTCAGTTGGAATCATCATAGTTAGACTAAATTACTTTTGTGTCTTGAAGAGTAGTCATGTTCAATAAAAGGACATTAACATAAAGATCATATAAAACAAAAGTATTGAATAAAACATACAATATTTGCTGTTCAACTGCTGATTTTGAGGTTTTATAAATAAAATATGTATTTTAAAATTCACACCTATTTAAACATGGACAATAAATGTGGTACTAAGTACAACTAAGAAAAAGGATTCATAACAATGGTAACTTAAAAACTTTCAGTAAATCCATTTATCATAGGATACTACACTTTTGAGGAACTAAATCGATAACAAAAAATATTATTATCAGGAAATAGAATCTAGCAGTCACTTTTTCAAGGTTTACTTGACAATCTATGGGATATCATTGGCAAAAATGTTTTAATTCTCTATTAACATGTTAAAATTTCCAATTAAAAATATTGGGCTAGCAGAGTCAACTAGAGGAAAAAAAATGTTGATATTGGAAGTGTCAATATATTATTTAATCACTATCAAAATAGTTCCATATTTTTCTTTCAGATGAAGTACTGTACTATTTCTGTGAGAAGGTACATTTTTGCTCAATGTGAAATTGGATCAGAAATTCCTGTATCACAAATGTGAACCATTGTAACCCAGTAAGAACATTATTGCTATTGCCTGTGACAGGCTGCAAACGTAGAACAGGAGTGCAAATGGAGACACGGGGTCATCACAGGGGTCTGGAAAATGCAGGCACCAGGTGACAGCAGACCCCAGCATCCTTAAGCCACCCACCAGCATTCAGCTACTGGTCCTCAAAGGAACACAGCCTTGGGAGATGGGGGGAAAAAACCCCCAGTTATAGGGGTGACAAAAAAAAGAGTAAGTATTCATTGTGTATAAAATGAATGTGCTGAAAATATACAGTAAATTCAGATGTATAGTGCACTTGCAGGTGAAAGGAAGATGTGGAATGTGACAATATATGTATAAAAAATGAACCTGGGTGAATCCTAGAGTGAGGAGGAAGAAACCATTAATACCTACCACCATACATCCTTCATCACTGGTATACTGACGATTTAACACCTAAACCCCCCAAGAATTGAAGGCATTGACCACAGGATGCAGAGGAGAAGTAGAAGGCTGAGCATAGTGCCAAAAAGAGTGTAGATTCTATAGAGCTGGTGAATACTTCATTCATTTGACCTAGAAATGTTAGAATCAATGCAACTGGAGTAATAGTTCTTTGATTACACTGTTAATGTAAAGAGATTGAGAATCAGTTCTCAGCTTTGCATATACAATGCATTCTTTTTGCCCATAACAAGGCTTTTTCTGCTGTTGGTGGGAATTCAAGTATTCCGTAACCCGAGTGTAACAAATTCATAAGGGAAGCATGTAGCCAGAATTAAGTCTTTTGTTGTTTTATTTTGGTTGATTTGTTTCTTTGTTTGGGGTTTTTTAATACTTATCAAATATGTACTTAAAAATATTCAGGCTGGGATATTTTATTTTTCAAATATTTATTACCATAATTATTTTTTAAAGGAAAAGAATTCCAGACTTTTGCTTCTCTTCTCAAAGCTATTACTTCTGTCATCTTGTTCTCAGCTTCATAAATTTCACTAAACTGAGACAAATTTTGAAAATGGACTCTGTTCTCTGCAGGTACACTTGGTACTCAGTGAGTCTGCCACCTCATTATATACCAGTAATTAGGCTGAATATGAAAAACAAAATAGCTTTTCCTCTATATTTTCCCATCATCCATGACTCACTGTGGGTTTGCATGTAGGAGCCTCTTTGCTGAAACAGACTTCAGTGAATAATGATTGTGTTGTGCTATATCCATCATTAGCCTCAAAATTCTATAATTTGTGTAAAGGGAAATTGGGAAAGTATAAAAAAAAGAAGATTCAATGTAATGTACTGCTAATGAACTCTGGTTTGTCAGCACAAAATACCTTGATCACAGTGGCCTAACCACATCTCCTGAAGTAAATGGACAGAAATGTTCCTTTGGTGCTTTTCATAAATCTTCAATTTCATGCATTATTTCTAGAAATATATCCATGAAAATATGTAATTATGTGGTTGTAACTGGACATACCTGATTTGTTCATGCACTGTTTCTTCCAAAATCACGGGGCAAGCCCAGAGAAAGTAACGTTCCTGCACTCTGGATCACATGGAAATGTTTGTAGAATCTGGTGCTTTCTGCCTGCTCCCAGTCCACTTAGGCACCTGCCCACAAGGGTGAGGCACCTGCAGCTAGGGACAGGGTGACAGAGGCCAAAAAAAGAGACAAGTGGCAGCTCCTGAGGTAAGAATGCAGTTCTTCCAAACAACAGATATCTCAGAAAAGTAGGGAACAGATGCATTACTGCTCCTTAAGGTGAGGGAAAGAAATACTTTTCCTAGGGATTCAGAGGAGATGATGCAGAGCTTCCATAACTCAGGAAGCCTCCAATTGGTTTCAAGACTGACAGCAAGACAGAGTAACATTGCTCAGAGGCTTAGATTCATGGAAAAATTTCTGAAAACTTCTTGTGCTCTGATCTGAAGCTTTAGTTTTCTCTCACTTTCTACAAATTGGGATTAAAAAGCATTCTGCTGTTTATATGTGTCTATACTTGAGATCTCTTTTTTTGCTGTCCCTGAATAAATGTTAAGCTTAACTTGTTAGTCTCTTTGAATTAATATTTGTAAATATGGGGAAGAGGTCCAATGAAAATCCAAATGAAGGCTGCAAGGCAGCTTTGTCATCTGATTGCTTAGCAGAATCAAAATTAACCATAATGTATCACCAATAACTTTGATTTTTTAATTATAATATTATCCCTTTTTGCATGAGACATTGAAAGCTTTGAGGTGTTGAAGATTAGTATAGTTAAGAGAAGAACATGTTGAGAGGATGCAATGCTTTCTTTAGGTAATGTCTTTGTTTCCAAAAACCCATGCAAAATATGAACTTGATGAATAGTATAAAAATGAAATTACAAGAGAAAATTTCCTAGCTTACTGAAACATGTTTTCTTCACTCATTATGCCCCAAAATCTCTGTAGTCCTTTCTCAGAATTACATTTAATCTGATGGTTAAATTGCTTATTTCCTTCTCCTCCCTCCATTTTCTTCTGTTTTTTTGGTTTTTAATCCTTCTCAATTCTTTCTGACCCCTGCAATTTTAACAGGGGGATCTTCTGTCCAAAAAGCTCAGGTGGCTAGTGACTGCAATTATTTTTCTTCCCTAACAAGTTTAATAATTTCTGCTGGGTTTGATAAAAAATTACAGTTTATCCTATTGACTAGGAGAGGTTTAATAAAATATCTCTACTTTGTTCTCACAGAGTTTTTCTTTTGAAAAATTTCTTTCTCCAATTATTGTATGTGTACAAATAGAAGAGTATTATGTGGCCTGTGCTATTAAGCATTCTGCAGGGTGTTTTTTTTTTTTTTTTTTTTTTTTTTTTTTTTTTTTTGGGTTTTTTTGGGGTTTTTTTTTTTTTTTTTTTGAGCAGACTGGGCAACATCAGCTATGTAATGAATGATTAAAATGCCTCAGGTTTGTGTGCAATAACATAAGCACAGGCTCTGGGTCTAAGTGAACTAATTTTCATATTCTATCTATTGCTGTTCCTTTTGTTTTAAGAGCATTGAGGACATTGATCATGTGGAAATTCTGAGGTGAAAGCATCTGCTCCATGATTAAAAGAAATCCAAATGACTATACGCTAAAATAATTTCTAAGAAAACATATATAAAGTAATTAACCTCAGTAGAATTGCAGATATTCTGTCTGAGAAACTGTAATATATCCCTTGCATAAAGAGCTAGTATTGTAAGGCAGAGACAGATTTACCCAGAGGCATTTGAGAAATGCAGGGGAACAGTGCAGTTTTGGCTGAAAATTAATTGAAAAGAAGAGAACATATAAAATAACAAAAAAGAAAAAGTTTACTAAGTTGTTAAATATGATCAGTTTTCACAGGCAAGGACTGATAACTAGCAGTATGGAAAACTGATAGAATGAAAATCAATAAATATAGAGTTTTTCATCATATACAGAAGAAATATTAGTTGGCGAATGAATGTCACTATGACATGATGCCATTTGGATGAAAACTATGACAATTTGAATAAACATGCAGAGTAGGTAGGATTAAAAAATAAAATGTTTAGATATTCCCACTTTAATGAATAATCAAAATCATAAGCAGCTGATGATAAGGAGAGCTATTTATGGTGTTCAGGATGAGGAGCTGAATGCATTTTGACAAGAAAAATTCAGGAGAGAAGGGTAGTATTTACTCTTTTTTCTACCTCTTATTCTGGTCCATGAAGTATCTGAGAACTTTACACATTCGAAACCTTCACCATATCTCATGGGCAAAGTTCATCTTTAGACACATTTATTGTACAAAATGTATGTGCACACAATTAACATAAAGCTTCACAACTATTTTGGATTACAATGCTTATGATGTACTTTGGATCTGATTAGCATGAGAGATCTGATAATTAGGATGCCTTGGCAAGAACAAACAGAGCTTTGAGGATTGAATCAAGACTGGCTGAAGATTGAATCAAGACTGGCTGACAGGAAGATTGAATCAAGTTCTGCAAGAAAGAGATGTTGCAAACTGTATAAGTTTATTTATGTGATGATTAACCCAATCATTGTAGTAAAAAATTACTAGCCTTCCTAGAATAGTATATAAGCGTATGTAGACCACAATAAATTTGGATTCTGACCACCACTCAGTCTCCCCATCTCTCTCATCATCGCTGATATGTGTTCTGTGTTCTATGTGTTCTGCACTAGTAATAAATAAGCATCAGGTGAAGGTCTCCAGGTGCTGATTTTCAGGGGCTGCAGGGAGGCCCCTGTGAGGAGCACAGGTGGTTCCAGCTAGCTCCCAAAATGATCCATTGCAAAGCACAGCTGAGCCCTACAGCCAAGGTGGTGGTACCCTAGGCAAAACATGTTTCAGAAAGGGCAGAACATAAAGGGGAATGAGGTAAAAACTGAGATGAGTAATCTCCAGGCACCAACATGAGAGAAGGTGATGGAGGTGCTCCAGGTGCAGGAGAAGATATTCCCCTACAGCCTGTGGTGAAGAGCGTGGTGAGTCAGACTCCCCATCCTGCAGCCCCTGTTTTTCTGATTATGAGACAGTTTACAGGACACTTGGCCTGCTGGTAACAAATAGGGTAAGCCTGTCTTGAAGGGAGAAAAGGATCTTTGCACAGGATCTAGCAGGGTTAATTGAAAGATCTTGAAGCCACTGTGCAGTGCAAAAATGACAATACAATAGCCATCAATGAAACATGGTGGGACAACTTGCACAATAGGTGTGCTATAATGGATGGCTAAAAACTTGTCAGAATGGATAGGCAAGAAAGGAGAGGTGATGGGGCAGCCCTGTATGTTAGGGAGAATTTTGACTGTCTAGAGCTTAATGATGGTGACAATAGCATCGAGTGTGTATGGGTGAGAATCAGGAAGAAGGCCACAAGGCAAATAGCATGGTGGAATTCTGTTATAGACCACACAACCAGGTAAAAGAGGTAGAAGGAATATTCTATAGGACCTAACCTGGCTACTGTTGTAAGATGCAATAAAAATCTTATATATATATATATTAGTAGCAAAAGGAGAGCAAAGGGAAATCTCCATATTTTGTTGGGTGCATGGTGAAACATCGTGTCAAAGGATAAGGAAAAGTCTGAACTACTTAATGATTTCTTTGCCTCAGTCTTTAATACTAAAATCAGCTTTTCTCTGGATAACCAGGCCCCTGAGCTAGAAGATAGAGATGGGGACCAGAAACAAGTCCCATAATCCATGAAAGAATGTTCAGAGACCTGCTGAATGCACAAGTCTGTGGGATTGGATGGCTGCAAAAGCTCTGTAGAGGGATGTGGACAGGATGGATTGATGCACCAATCCCAGTTTTATGAGGCCCTGCACCTTGGTCACAACAACACCATGTGGCACTACAAGCTTGGGGCACAGTGGCTGGAAAGCTGCCTAGTGCAAAAAGATGTGGGGCTCTTGGTTAACAGCTGGCTGAACATGAGCCAGTCTGTCCCCAGGTAGCCAAGAAGGCCAGTGGCATCTTGGCCTGTATCCTGTGGCCAGCAGGACCAGGGTAGTGATTGTCCTGGTGAGGCTGCACTTTGAATACTGTGTTCTGTTCTGGGCCCCTCACTACAGAAAATCATTGAGGTCCTGGATCATGTCCAGGGAAGGCCAGCAGAGTTTATGAAGGTCCTTATGAAGAGCAGCTGAGGAAGCTGGGGTTGTTTAGCAAGGGAGAGGTCAGGGGAGACCTTAATGGTCCCTAACACTATGTGAAAGGAGGTTGTAAAGAGGTGGGGGTTGGTTTGTTCTCACGCATAGCATACAACAGGAGAAGAGGAAATGGTCTTCACTTGCACCATGAAAGCTTTAGATTGGGTATTAGAAAAAAATGCTTCACTGAAAGGGTTGTCAAGCAGTGGAATGAGCTGCCTGGGTAAGTGGTTGAGTCATCATCCCTGAAGGTATTTAAAAGATGTGCAGATGTGGTGTTTGAGGACATGGTTTAGTGGCAGACTTCACAGTGTTTGGTTTATGGTTAAACTCAATGACCTTAAAAGTCTTTTCCAGCCTATTCTGTCATATTCTGTTCTGTTCTATTTGTAACAGTTAATTTCAGGGAAGTAATGGAAGCAAGTCCTGCTATTGGAAAGAAAGCTTTCAGGAGTGTTGTAGGACAAAACAAAATTATGAACATTCAGCATACAGTGCACATATGAGATAGAGAACAAATTTTTAATTTAAAGCTGCTCTTTGATTAGTACTTAAGCACATAAATATTAGACTGGAATTATTTTTTTTCCTAAGAACTAGGTACCCAAAAATGAAATCAATGAATTCTAAACCTCTTTAAAATCAGTCTGCTTTTATTTGCATTTCTACATTTGGATTTATCAAGTTAATAATTACATTGAATCAATGCACAAAAGTGAGAAACACAGAACTGTTTTATTTCTATAGAACAATTATAAACAACTTTAAAGAGGTGTAGACTTTGGCATCACTTTTTTCCTGTGATATAAACTGAAATATTTTATCCAGCTCACTTAAGGGTACTCTTGCAGAGAGAATTCAGTGATTAATGTATATTTATCTCCCTTCTTACCTATCCTTACAGCAGACCATATGGGACACCACTAGAGGCCTTGTGAATGATGCAGCTCATGAGAACGTGAGCAGGAAAGCAAGTATTTTAAGCACATATGGAAATAGTAGCTTTTCATAGAGGTAGTGTGGTGCTCAGTCAAAAACTGAGACTGCCCAATGTATTTACTGTCACCCCTGTGTGTAGCAGTGGGCCTGTGCCACTCAAATAATCCCTGAGAACAGGTGTCCATGCTTCCTGAAGAGGGTGTACCCTTCTCACCCTCCACCCCAGTGTGGGTTGTGCCATCCACCTCTCTGTTCATTCTGTGTCATCCTTATATTTACAGGCAGCTAGTTAGGTGTTGTTACTTACCTCACACATTCTGCAAAGGTTAACACTTTAAGATGTGGGCACTGACCTACATTAAACCACTGTAAGTTTTGGTGGTTTTTTCCCACCACACAATCGCTAGTCTATTTTCTAGCTAACTCTTTTTACTTTTCTGTGTCTTAATCTGGATCTCTGAAGCTTGTAGTTTTAAGCTGAGACCTGTCATGTAAAGCTTGATCAAAGGCTTGCTGCAAATCCAAATAAAATATATTATATGCACAGTCATTATCAACCTTGCCTGTAAAGTGAAGATATAGGTACAAAAATCTTAGACTGTAGCAATGTATTTGCAAGGATTACAATGTGATCTGCTACAGAGGGCTATTCTTTTGATGTTTCATTTGTGTATATATTGTTCCACGAATAAGGTAATCCTTAATAATTTTTACTCTGCAAAGTGCAAAAAGAATGTCAGAGTAAGTGAAGTCTAACATAAAGACAGGCAATTTCACTTTAAAAAGCAGTAGTGTTTTTTGGTTTGGGTTTTATTGCTACTGGTAAGAGGGTTTTATTTATTTGCTTAATTCTGTGTATTTAAGATAAAGATATTTTTATTATTTGTTGACAAATACAGCAATTAGAACTCTTGTGTACACTTGTGTGTTTTAAATTGTCACTGAGGATAGTAACATTTTTTTGTTAGAGGACAGTACCATTGTTCTGTGTATCAGGAGGCTCATGTTCTTACTGGTGAGAGGGATTTCTTTGGTACTGAAGTCAGCTGGAGTCTTTGCATGACTTTGAAATTATCTGTGTATTTTTAAAATATGTGCATCATGTCAAAGAGACGTGAAAAGAGTCAAAGAATAGCGCAAGAAGAAATTCAGTTCCTCACTGTTGTTTTTAAGCTTCTTATTGCTGCTGATCTCCTAGGTCCATTGTTCAGCAAACTGGCTCAAAGCAGAGCTTTTTGTCAAGGACTGAAAAGCGGCGTTTTGGCATTCACTGTTCAGCACGGCAGGGACAAGTGTACTATTTGAGGTGGTACTAGAAAGGAAATTACCATTAGCACATTTCGGTTCTCCTACAGGTACAACTTTTAGAGCTCATTTAAAGTGCCTTCTCCTTTAAGAAAGGTTTTTTTCACTTTATTCCTGTCAGGATAGCACTATACCATTGCAGAAGTGGCAGGCTGGATCTCTGTACAGAGACGATATTTCCTAATCATATTAAAACCACTGGCGTAACAGATTTTGACATCTGTGAACTCCTTCACATTGATGTTAGTGGTTGATTGTGACTGGCAAAAACTCCACCCTGCAAAAAAAAATCCTAATTATTGGTTCACCAAAGATTCATGGAATATAAAAGAAAGGAAGAAGAAGAAAAAACCCCAACATTTAACATCTATGAATACTAATTATTTTTTTTCCCATAATTTCTAAACTTTTCCCATACCAATTAACCCCACAACTATCTAGAAACAGGATTGGTGATTTTGTGCACTGTATGTCCCTTTCCCAACATGTACTACAACTTACTGGCCTTCTTATTGGGTAAACTACTGCAGGTGTCTGGAGAGTTGATTCATGATTGGGAAGAACAACTTTGGCTAATTTCTGAGGCTTTTCCGTATCAAAAATTGCACATTATTGCCTCATAATAACCCTGGCTTTCTTCTCTTGTTAGTATTCTATATGGCAGCACCGTAACATATCATAATTATATTCTATTCTTTTTTTTTTTTCTAATAGTCAAATTTGTAGTCAGATTAGTTCAGTATATGCAGGCAGATATGCAGAAGTTCTTGTTTTTGAGATTATTGCAAAAAATTTCCTGAGTTTTTGTATAGTGTGAGCTGATATGCCTTGTGGGAAGAAATTAGGAGCTTCATTGTCTACAAATAAAAGAGCATATATCATGACATTTTTGACTGTTAGGAGGATAATCTGAAGAACTGAAAAGGCATTTATGGCCACAGACTAGAGCATGCCCTGATCCTGGAAATTGTTGTTGGTTCTTCACCAGGGTCCCAAATTGATATACAAATATTTCCTTAACTCAGGAAATATTAATGAAGAATTAAAATTACTAAGATACCAAAAAATCTTAGATCAGCATCAATATTATTAAACCTATATTATCAGCTCATGTTTTTATAAAGTAAAAAAGGTGTAGACCTAATTTGGTTCATCTGTTTTTATTGTCTTTTTGTAATCATATATTCATAGGTAAATTTTAATACTTGGTGAACCTATGTCTAGGAACTTGCAGTAATGCTAATGATTGACAATTATAATCATAATCAGTTTAGAAATAATGTAGTAAATTATTACGTAAATATGAGTCTCCTTTATTAACTTGACAAGTTCTAGTTTATAAACAAGAGGACAAAGAAACAAAGTAATGAAGAGACCTTAACATTCTGTGTATGATAAGAGCCAGCCTGTGATATAGACTTTCCCTCCTGACTCAAAACCGAAGTGCTTTGTGCAGTGTATCATACTCCATGATATACTTAGAATTCTTGGTTCATTATTCTTAAAAATAATTATTTAAACAAATACCTAACTTACTACATATGTCAGTTGGTAGCAGACTGAGTGTACCAAAAAAGATTATAAGTACAAGTTAATTCATCTAGTAAGTAGAAAAGTCAGACTTTACTTAAGACAAGTTTACTTTACTTACTTTACTTAAGACAGGTAAATTTAGTACTCCTGGTTTCTGGACTCTGTCTTGAAAAAAATATCACAGACAAAATGTCTTATAGTTTTCTGAAGATAGTTATCTCTCTAGAGGTAGGGTTCGGGGTAAATCTAGGAGATACAGAAATTAGATATTTCTAAGTAGTATTGAATTAAATGTAATCTATATTTACATTCAACAACAGAAAACATTAAGTTTATACCTCTAAGTAGTAGATTTTGAACTTTATAAAATTCCAGAATTTGAAGTTCTGTGTGATGGGATTTGAGAGATCAAGCTCAAAAGCCTATGGATTTGGTGTTCCCTCATTATGAGCCTGTATAAGGCAATGTAGAATCATAGCTGTATAGTTTCTTCTGTGCAGGAAGACCACATAATAAACTGTCATCTCTTCCATGCTGTGTAAGAACCTGCACTGGAGCTTACAAGACTGAGCAGTGATGACTCAGGTGAAGCCAGGAACTAATTGGTTTCAGATCTATTGCTAATAAAAGGTGATTTCTTATTATTCAGCCATTCTCATTTTTCAAAACTTCCTCAAAATAATTTAATCTGATAATATGGTATAATATGACCAGTCTCATCCATGTTATCATATCCTCTTTCCTTATGTTAGTTTCTTTACATCTAATTTTCAAATGGTGTGGCATATAAAAAAAAATGTATTTAATCTTAGTGGTAGCTTAACCTAAATGAGTTTAGAATTCCTTTGGGAATATAAAACAGTTCATCAGGTCTATTTTTTTTCAGGGAAGAAACTTGCTGATTTATTTATAATATTCAAAACCAATTAAAGTTTCCTCTAGTTATTAGGAATTCTTTATCTTCTCTAAGGGAATAAAAAAAGAAAAAAGATATAATTAAATAATAGCAGAGAATTGAGTAAAAGAATAACCATACTAAATGTGAGACATTATTAGAAAAAACTTCTGGGACATTTACCCACAATTTTGATGTCTTCAGGTTGCTAAAATTATCTGTATTTTCTATTTGGAAATACATAGGAAAGGAATGGAAAAAAATGGTTATGAATTTTTCCCAAATAATACAGACTAGAGAATCTGGGAGAGAAAAAAGAATACATACTTTCTAGTTTATATTTATCTAAACTTTTTAAGAAGTACCACCTACACTGTAGCTACAGTGCAACATAGTTTAAAACTGTTATGTAAGAGTCAAGTTATTCAAATGAAAAATGAGTGGTTAAAAACTGTTTTTGTAATCTCTGCAATGTAATTACCCTCCCTGGATTATTAGAGTCTGGCAATATTTTCACGTATTCCTTTGGAATCAATTTATTAATTAAAAAATTAGGCCAGCTTCACTGACCTAATTAACTCTAATAAAACCAACTAGGTCACAATTAAGATTCTCCTTTCACATAGGTATTTTCTGTCTCTTTAGTGCCATTTGTAATTTAAGTCTGGAGGGGTACTATTAATTCTTTTTCTGATTTCTTCTGATTAATTCTTTCATACTCTTTGTCTATTACTGTGTCACCTGAGCTGCTTATGTAAAATAACGTGAGTCCCACAGCTAACAAAAACTAGGTGCAAAACACTTGAAATGCCAAATCTAGCATCTGTATTATTAATGGCATTTGTAGTCTCTGTGGGAGAACAAAATCTGTGCTAAATAATGTGAAGAATCTTATAATCTTCATTGTACTGTCACTGCATCTTCCAGGGAAACAGAAAGGTTACTGGTTAACAAGAATTGAGCTTCCAGAATTTGTCAGCTGTCAGGTTGGGAAGTGTGGATTATACCTGTGTTATTGGGTGGGTTTTCTGCACTGAACAGAGTCACATTTAAAAAAATCCAACCCTGTCTGCACAAGAGAAAACAAATAGCGTGTTACTTCCTGATGAAATCAAAGCAGTATCTCTATCCAAGCATAAAGAGTTCCAGAGCAAGACCAGGTTAATCTTTTGGTTTAGGTTTATAGTTACAAACAAGTTAAAAAACTTGTTGGACTAGGATGCTGAGGTGTACAAATAGCACTCCACGGAAAACTCCAGGGTGTTGACGGTAAGCTGTCTTTGTCTTGGGTTCCACTGCAGTTCGTTAATGGGGGGAAGATAGGCCATGTAGGTGATCTTTTATCCAGCTTAGGCATCTACCTTGAGAGGGGCTAAGTCTCTTTATTTATATGCTTATTTACCTTTGCTTCCTGAGAGACCTAAAGTAGCCTAGATGAGAAGTCTAATCTTCCAGATAGTTATAATAAGTTAAGAAGGCTATAGGAAGTTAATCATTACAGTAAATTAAAAATACTTGTTAGAGTCTGACAATTCCTTGCTCAGAAGAAATCTAGGATAAATAAAATAACACAATAACTTTGAAATAACTCCTGAAGAGAGTAACCTAAGGGAAAACAGGCAATTCAGAAAGACTTAGCTAGAAAGCCTTAGTTGTGGAAAGAAATTTTGAGAGAAAGAATCCTTTAGCTTCCAAAAGTCATGTCAAAAATCTTTCTGTCAAATAGTTAGATGACTCAGGTAATTCCAAATAGCAAAATAGTGATCATCTGGTGATTATATCTGGTGTGACAGCAAAAATACCAGCTGAAATAGGACATTTTACATAGGCCCTAAATGTTGTTGTTTCCAAAAGTTTTGCTAGAAGGAAATGAAAAGGTATAGGAGTAGATTACACTGAAAAGCCACTGTTGGTAACAATGTCACAAAATTCCTCACCTGGCCAAATATGACTGCAACACTGTGGCAGTGATGATCACCTTTTTATATTATGTACTTTGTAAACTATTTTCCTCTTTGAGCATTCACAATGAGGATTGTGGTGTAAATGCTACATTCTTCTAAGGACATTTTATATAATTAAAACATCCAATGTATGAATTGAATCTGGTTTTGACAGACTCTAATTGTTCCACATTCTTATCTGTTTATTTATATTTTTACTTATTTCAGAAACAGGTATTATAATTAAGTTCAAGATAATGCATGACTTAACAGCACTAATTCACCGTACAGTAAATAATTATAAACACAATTGGGAAAAAACAGGAAAGATACCTTCCTTTTTATGCATCTAGTAAAGTATCACAAATCCACAATTTTATAATGAATTTCACTTCTCTGAAGAGTACCTTACATGGTTTTCTTATCTTTTTCTGCCTAATAAAGGATAGAGATAGAGAATGGTCACTACTACTTAGGTGGAAATTTCTGTTTCATATATGTGCATATCCTCTGACTCCTATTTGTCCATCAGTACCTTAGTACATTACAGTTCAATACAGCAAGTCACAAGTGATTGCCCATAAATCATAAAAAAATAGGTCACTTAACATCTAGGTTTTAGTGTAATACCTGAGTTGTCTGGTGAGACCACCTGACATAAAATTTGAATTGTATATGGTTTTTCCATTATCTAAGAAACAACCACATTCTCCAGATAGCTATTGGGATATATGTACAAGATTAAAAATCATTACAGAAGAAGGTTTTCTCTTTGTAAAATTCCTTATTTCTTCATGAGAAATGGACGAAGAGTATTTTCTGAGCATAATGCTTTTAAAAGGGTAGAAAAATAAGAAAAATAGTGTAATCATCCTATGTTGTAACAACACAAGTTTTATCAGCTACACAAATCTCTATGTCCGTTTCTAAAAATATTATTCTTGTTACTATGGAACTTAAATGACTCTTATTTTAATGCTTCCGTATGCGATCTTCACTGTGTGAAATGAGGATTTCTTATGGTGGAGCAAGTCTAATGCAAATTTACTAAATGTACCTAACAGCAAACAAAGTAAAGCAATGCATCAAGAGATGTTCTAAAACTTAGTGGAATTTGAGACAATAGTCTGAACTTTTGTATTTTTTGTTTATTATCTTTAGTATATTTTTATTGATTTTCCATATCACAGAAGAAACTGCTTTTCTCTTATACTTTATAATAAAAATTATATTTGTATTTTACTTGGAGAAAGAGCAAAACTTTTTCACAAAACCAGCCAATACAGATTGACACTGGATTTTAGGTTTTTATTTAACCAAACTATTAGGAATCGGGTCAGCAGTCCTCCTCAATCCACTTAAGAACTTGAAAAAAATTGGAAAATCTAGGCTACTCAAAGCTTCTTCTGTGGACAGAGAATGCAATAACCAATTGCTCAGGGGGAGAAAAACAGCATGTCTTGGAAATTTGATCAGTCTGTAAATATTCTAGAAATTTCGCTTTTAATATTACGGATACATTTGCAAGCCTTTATATGCTAAAAACCTCAGAGATTCTGGGCACTTAACTCTTTTAGAGAAAAACTGCAGAGATTAGTAATTGCTTACCCAGATGACTAAGTACCTTAATTAAGGCATAAGGAGCTAGATGTTTCCAGAATTTGTCATTTATGTTGATAAAAAGTGACTTTGAAACATATTCATTGTTCACTGCAGGGGAACACTAACAGCAGAATAAAAATCATGACAACTGTGGCAACTTGTTGTCAATGTCATGCAGATTTAAAATGTAAGTACTGTCCCTGCTGAAGAAGGGCTGTCTACCCATTACAAACAAGGATCCATAAACCTGTCCCTCACTGCAAGCTGTGTATATGGCTTCTTAACATGACAGTTCATGGCAGGTTGAACATGAGTCAGCAGTGCCCTGGCAGCCAGGAGGGCCAACCCTGTGCTGGGGTGCATCAGGCACAGCATCGCCAGCCAGGCAAGGGAAGGGATTGTCCTACTCTGGTCTGCACTGGGGCAGACTCACCAAGCCAAGTTCAAGAAGTATTTGGACAATGGTCTCAGGCACATGGAGTGATTTTTGGGGGTGTTCTGTGCAGGGCCAGGAGCTGGATTTGATGATCCCTGTGAATCTCTTCTAACTCAAATTATTCTATTATTGTACGTTCTCCAAGGAAAATATTGATTTAAAAACTGATAAAAAGTGTCAATCCTTTAGAATGATCCTGTTGTATCAGATCAACAGAACCATTAATTATTGAACAGAAAATTCTGCTGTTCCTGCTGCTTCTTCAGATGTACAGAGTTTAAACATTAACCTTTTTTTTCCTCAAAGAAGAGTGATGAATGTAATAGCTGAATATTGCAATTAAGTGACTTTAGTATAGCTAGGGAATTAAATCTCACTAGAGTCTTATATCTGACATTTTCTGAATCCATAAACTTACCTTTACTAGACCCTACTCTTAGTAATCTGAGCAAGAACATTTGGGATTGGTGATTTAACGGGAGAGTTTTCTTTTTTGCTTTGTTTTTTTTTTTTGGTTTTTTTTTTGCTAATTTCACACTGACTGAGACTATATAACATACTATTCTGCTTCTAGAGTAGATGCCATTAATTTCAGCTCTCCACATGTTAAAAAGACCCCACTTCTTCATTTTGCATTAAAGACATACTGTTCCTCAGGAGGCCTACATGCAGACTGCCACAGTGAGGAGAACTATATCTGACAAAGTGAGTATATGCTCCTTTTACAATCAGTGAAAAGGAATAAGCAATTGAAGAACATAGCATCCTGACATATACAATCAGCAGAAATCAGATTGACTCTTTATTAGCAGGTCTTTCTTCATTGGCCATAAGTGTCATTTTTCAATATTCTGAAATAACTAAAGTATGATGCATAAAATTGCTGAGGAGGTTCAAGGGAGAAAGAAGAGCAATACAAATGTACTGCATTAGGCAACATATTTACTTTCCTCTTAAAAAGTGTATATTCTAATGGTTTGGGATTTTTTTTGGTTAAAAATCATGTCTGGTTCCTAAGAAACTATAAACCTGAAATAATATGTTTTTATGCAGACAGTGGTGCTCAAAGTTTTGAAAATTAAATCCACCTTTGCAGTGTCACGTGCCTTTGTGCACTACCTTCTGCATATAAATTCAAACTAATCACTTTTTCCTTCAAGACATTACTTTTTATTAACCAATCACTTAAATTTAAAAGTAGTAATTTTATTTCTGGGAAAGATCTTGCATTCACTTTTCCACTTATATAAAAGACTCAGTAACTGTCACCATTTTACCATTTCTCAGATGAGATGACAGCAGATAGGCTCCTGCAGATGAGTGAAGAAGACACCACATTGCATAAGAACGTAAAATAAGAACCATTTAATGATTAAGAGCCATAAGAAGTAAGTTAAGCACCATGCAATTTAATACTTTCTTGATAGCAGATAATAGATGCTATCAGGAAGAGTGTTGGAACACAAAGCTATGGTGTAGGAAGCGCAAAATATCACTTCCTTTAACAAATCTTGCAATTCATGCCTGTTTTTCTTTTTTGAACTTATCTGATGACTTTTGTAGTTCATGTAAGATTTTGCCATCTGCTATATTCTATAAAAATTGGTTCCACAGTTTAACAATGCATGGAGTGATAAGAATGTCCCTCTTCTTTGTTGTGTTGACGACTTGTCTGCAGTATGTTGAAGGGATGACTTAAGTTGCTCACAAAGGCATTTATGCCTGGGAAGGGGAGAGAACACTGCTCCCCTTTTTGAAGCTGTTGGAAGAAAACAAAGTAGTAGCTCCACAAAACATTCATGTTATAATTTTAGGAGTTTCTCCATAAATAGAAAATATTACAATAGACATTGGAAAGTAGGTATACTTGCATAACATTTCCTTGAAAACAGATGCCTTTTTTTTTTAAGGCCAGTTAGTTTAAAAAATCAAGAAAAAACCTTCTTAAAAATTAAAGAGGTATTAATAAGTTTGTTCTCTTGTGCAGATAATAGCAAATGTTATGGGTAGTTGATAGAATAAAATGTAGAATGAAAGACTGATGAAACAAAATGAAGAAAATGCAGGAAGTACAGTACTTTCCTATGAGGAATACATTTAGAAATCACAACCACAGTAATCTGAAAACACCAATGTAAATGTGTAGAAGTAAATAATGCTGTTCAAGTTCATTGAAGGAAATTTTAATCCGTGCAGTATATAAAGAATAGAGTTTTATTGTACCATTCCATCACTAATATTTTTTTTTACAAAGTATATTCATTTCAATAATAATGTAAAAATATGTGCAATTTAATAGTTGTGATATTCAGTGCCACAAAAGGAGAATGTTGTTATTTAAAAATGTATATGTATGGTGTATTGTCACTTTGGCCGAAGCATTGGCAAAAAAGCTTTGCTCTAGCACTTGCTTTTAATAAATTACTGATATTATTATAGTGAAGTGAAAACAATGTTCATGCTTTTGCCCCTGTTCATCCACCTTACAATACAGAAGCTGTAATTTTTTTCTTCTTGTGTTGGGGGCAGTTTTCCAAGTAGAAGAGCTCTAAATCTTTGCTGTCCCATAAATATGTGTGCATAAACAGTGATTTATTGCAATTTAGTTCCTGTTTTGGTGGAGGAGGTTTATGGTGCTGAGAAAACTCATTAATCTAATTCACAGCTCATAGTATAAACATAACCTTTACAATATATAACAGCAGAAATTATGTGTGGTTATGATTTACTGTTTGTGCTTTTGAAGGAGAAAGAAGTGCAAACTTGCTTTGCCACTTCCAGTTTTAGTACTCATTGATTAGGTTGAAGAATAAATATGAAACTGCTATAAATAACAATTTATGTGCATTTAGTTTCTGCTGGTTTCAATTTTAATATAAATACTAAAATTTAGAGGTTGTGAGAACAGCTTACTGGGAGTCAAGCAAGCAACTTTAAAAAGCGTGTCACAGACAGAATTGCTATTAACCTGTTCATTTTTTACAACACTAAATCTACTTAAAAGACAGATTTCTGAAGTTCTTTCCTGAAAATTTGCAAAACACAAAAAAAGGTAAGAGATTAAGTAACTGTATTGTAGTAGCGTTAAATTACGCTTTAGGAGTTATATAGTTAGGGATGCATATTTTATTAGGTTTCATACACTCACTGAAGTGGAAAACTTCAATTTTGCATCTTGAGAGGCTATTAATATAATAATTGTAATATATTCATATCATGTAATGCTATTAGAAGTTTACCTATGCTTCCACTGAATTTTAAGACAAACCTGTGATGCTTGAAAAATCAGCGTATTTTTTGTTAAGTGATCAAAAGAACTATCAAATTTTGGTGTTTCTATTTTCACTCACTATGCAGAAAATCTTGAATAGACATCACACCTATAATTATGAAATCACAACATTTTTTTATATAGGTTCTGGGATATTGTTAATATGTTTCTTGTACTTATAATATTGTAGAGAATATTTTGCAAAATGAGTACGTGATGTCATTGGAATGTGGCATGGTTAGATATATTTAGCTGAAGTCTTTTGAATATGTTACAATTTATATCAAGTTAAAAATATGTTATCAAAAACTCTTAACCAATCAAAGCATAGTTCTTTTAAGGAGCCATCTTCTCTGTATAAGACAGTATTTTAATAAAGAATTCATGAAAGTGAAGCTTATATAATATATATGCTTTCATTAATAATTCTGATATACTGATATATTATTGCTACTAATAATATTAAAATAATGTATTTTACTATTCAGAAATTATGAGAAAGCTAGGAATCATTACAGTGATAAAATATAGTGTAAAAATGTGATTTTCATATTGTAAATGAAGCTTCAATTTAAATTCACTAAAATTACGATAGAAATTCCTGTTGGAAAGATTTTATCATTGAAATATTGTATGAATTAAAGGTAATTCATAAACCCTATAATTCCTTCAAACTGTAATCAAATATTGCCAACTAGAATCTATTTTATAAAGAATGTTGATCACTTATAGTTCATCTTTCATCTGAGATCATTGGTTGTCTCCTTGTGAGTAGAATTTATTTCTGAGTCACATCTTTGCATTTATAAGATGTATGGAAGGAAATTATATTTCTTTACATACTGCTTCAGAGTTTTTCCCAATTACTTTCTTTTATATGGTGACACTTTCTGTATAATACAAGAAAATAAACAGTCTGCTAGTGTAGTACATATTGAAGGAACGTAGCTGTAATATGCTATTTTATTTTAAATATGTACATTAATTTCTAACTTATCTTTTATTGATTACTCACCTTTTGTTCCGAGCTGTGAAAGGAAGAAACAAATGAGAACTATCCCTTCAATAGTTGCTAAGAGGAAAATACTGTGGTGTCTCTAGCCACATCAGAAGAACAGTGATATTCTTCAAGAAAGTATTACTAAAAAAGGGGGAAAAATTAAGGACAAGGACACATTTTTATAAATTATTTTGTGGCTTATACATTTAAAATACTATTTTTTATATGCCTACATATTCATGTGTTTTTGAGTACTGAGTAACATATTATTCCAGAAGTTAAGCAGACAATGTTTGGATGACTCTGGGTAAAATTTCTACACAATACGAGGACACTGTTGACGCATAATTCTTAAAAAATTAGAGCAACGAGTTGATTTAACCTGAAATTCAGTAGAATTTTTCAGATACTTTCCCTAGAACCTATTTTAATTTTCCTTATTAAAGCTGCATGGTGGAATACATACTCTTTTACCTGTATTAGTTAATTTTTTACAATATATTTAACGATCATAAAGTGATGATCAATGGAGGCCTTTAAGAATATCATTACAGATATTCTACAATCTATCTCTGGGGCTAAACAATTTTCATTTCTTCAAGCAATGGCAGAGGAGTCCATTACTAATTCTGGATAAAAAATATTGAGTTTTGATGGATTTGATGGACTCAGGTAATAGAGAACAGTTGACCATACTACAGAAATGTGAATCATAACAGTGAAATGCTTGGCAATGTGTGTTTAATATTTAAAACATAAGGGCCTTATACTGACCCTAAATTGGATAATCAATATTAATGTATGAACAATGATGTAGTAATGCTGAGAGTTCTGCTAAGGAATTACAACACCCTAAGTGAAGCAGTCTAGCTAATAAGCAAATGTTTTCTTGAATGCTAAATCTACTGAGTGGACAATCAAAACTGAACACTGGCACATTTCAAAGAAATGTTTTATATAAAGCAAGCCAGTCTAAATCTAACAACTCAGTGAAGTATTCTAATATTATAATATTCATAAATCCTTAAATTAGCGCATATAGCGTTGTACAAATCTGCAAGTAGGTTTCCCCAATACATGAAAATCAAAAGAACACAATTCACTTCCAGCTTTAGTAAATCAGGCCCAGGCCTAAACATTCAAACCTGACGATAAATTATTATGTTCAATGGAAGACATTTGTATGACAGGCAAGTACTATTTAATGTAATCCTACCCAAATCTATTCCCATCATTCACTAATTCATTAGTGAAAATACTCAAGCTGAAGAAAATTTAGACCATATATGCTGATAATATGTTTCAATGTTACGTGCATCAATGTCTCTCACAGTGTCCTTCTGGACAAAATGTCCAGCATCCAGTTAGGCAAGTCCATCACACATGAACATTTGACTGATGGGTTGGGCTCAAAGCATTCTAGTAAATGGGGTTATGCTGGGCTGGCAACCCATCACCAGTGGGGTCCCCCAGGACCCAATTTTAGGGCTGGTGCTCTTTAATTTTTTCATAAATGACCTGGAGAAGGAATCATATATATATTGAGTAAGTTTGCTGGTGATAGCAAACTAAGAGGAGTTCAAGGGTTTTACAGAGAGGTCTGGACAGACTAGAGAGCTGTGCAATCACCAAATGTATGAAATTCAACAAGAGCAAGTGCTGGATTCTCCACCTGGGGTGAGGTAATTCTGGTTAAATGTACAAATTGGGAGACAAGAGGCTAGAGAACAGCCTTGCAGAAAGAGACTTGGGCAGATGTGGCGGTGTGTTTAGTATTAATTGTATTAGTTAAATGTTATTTGTTAGAATTAATTCCCTGTTGGTATGTTCCTTGTTCCCCCCTATGTTCTCCCCTCAGAATAGTATGTTCCAAGTTGTTTTTCTCCCGATTTTCCCACCACTCAGTCCAGTCGTTTAATGTCAATCTTGTATCCCCTCCCCTCTCCCACCTTATAAGGTTCATCACCCCATTGTCCATCAAGTTACCCCTCCCAGTTCTTTCCCGAATGTTCTGTGTCCATCACCCTTACCTTGTGTGCTGATTTGTTTTCAAAAGCTTTCCCCTCCCCGATTGTATCCCTATAGGACTGAAACCCTGATGTAATCCCCTGTTGCTGTAATCCCATTGGTCTGAGAGGGAACCGCCTCTCTCCACGCCCCCCTTCCCTATATAACCTGTTGCACAACCCACCCCTGACTGACTCTGGTCCCTGCTACTCTCTGTTGAAGTTCCCTGTTTGCAAGAATAAAACCTCTTCAGAACAGCAAACCAGAGTCCCTCTCTTGCTTCTTGCCTGGATCCAGTGGCAGCTGGGTTGTCTGTTGCTGCGCACCCACGCCGCAGCAATCAGCTTTAGCAGGAAAGCTTGCCTTGCTTCCTGCAAAGCCCATGCTCGTGGCTTCTCTCTGGCCTCGGGTGATTGGAGCCAGCTGGTGTTTGGACATTCCCCGACTGGCCAGAGCCTAGAAGAGCTACAGGCAGATTGCGTTGTTGGGAAGGTGAATACATGTCGACAGCTGATCAGAAAAAAGGGCCCAGCTGTGTACTGGGAGCCTTAAGGACAGTATAGCTGGCTGGTCAAAAAAGGCAATTGCTCTTCTCTACTGTGCATTCTTACATTGCCGCCTCCAGTACTTTGTGTGGTTTTGACCACCCCAAGCCCTCTGAGAAGCTGTGATGGGGCTGGAGTTGTTTAGCCTGGAGAAAAGGAGACTCAGGAGTGACTTTATCACTCCCTACAACTACCTGAAAGGAGGTTTTAGCCAGGAATTGGCCTCTTCTGCCGGGTAATAAGTGATAGGATGAGAAGGAATAGCTGCAAGTTGCAGCAAGGAAGGTTTGAAATGAGATATTATGAAACATTTTTTCACCAAGCATTGGAAGAGACTCCCCAGAGAAGTGGTTTAAAAGATATTTAGATATGGCACTTAGGAATATGGCACTTTAGTCATGGACTTCACACAGTTAGGTTTACAGTTGGAATCAATGATCTTAGAGATCTTTTCCATCCTGAAAGATTGATTAAAATATGACAAGCTTCACCCAAGTAGGTGGGACAAAGACAAACCTGTCTTTGCAAAGACAGGGGTTTTTTAGGGCTGAAGAATACCTGAAATCAGTCTACTAGTTATTTTTTAATACAAATGTCTCTGATGGTATAAGAATCAGAGGTAATAAAATGAAGACCATTTAGGGTAATAAAATGAAGCTCAAACTTCTAAGAAATAAAAGTTTTTTATGAAGTGAGTCCTGATACCTCTTTTCAAAGAACTGTTGAAAAGGGTATTTCCCTAGGTTATTTTCTTATGAGCAAACTAGAGCACAATGAACATTCATTCTCTCTAAAATATGCTGATTTTCTTTACTCTTTAACATTACACTGATTTTTACATATAAATATTTTCTATTAAAAGAAACATGGGCGTGTGACACTTATGCTACATCCACCCCTTACAAAAATTAAAATACTTGGCAGCAATTTTTGATGGACTCAAAATTTCCATCAAAGAAACATATCACTAGCATTCTTTTTTGGATCATGATATTCATATTTCCTAAGAAAGGCATACTGTGGGTTTAATTGAACAGCATTTAGGAGTAATTCTAAAGGATCACCAACTGTGTCTTCACAACTCTAGCTCTAGGTGGGAACATCTTGTAGGAGTATAGATTTGTCTTTTAAAGGTGCTTAAGTTGCTTCACTAAATAAAGAGCCCAGATCCCTCTAGCTCTGAATATTCACTAGCAGCTGATACTCTTGCAGTGTTACATCACTCCTTCTATGTCAACATGGACTGGAAATAGGATATTCGGATTTTTTAATTCAGAAACTCTTTGAAATATTGAGATAGTAATCAATGGTGGATTTGTTTGGTCCCATTTCTCTCCTTTCAGTATCTGAAGGCCACTTTTTATGCATTTTTCCTCTCCTAGAGTGTTAGAATGCAAGCTCAACTGTAGAGTTTAACTCTTACATAATCTTTCAACAATTTTCTTGGAGGGAGATTAGGTTCATGTACTCCTAGGTACAGGTGAACATTGGTTTAAGCTAGTTGTATAAACGTTCCCAAGAGGAAGGATAAAAGGACTATTCATTCTAACTGAAGGTAGATATATAAGCAGATGACTAGTTTTACTTTTGCATCTCCAGAGCACAATCCTGACCTCTAGTTATACACTTAATGCTGTTTCAGTGAGCAGCTTCTATATATTTCAAATTAAATACTTCAAATCTCCTGACCTCCCACATTAGTTTCTCATGCTCTTTTAGATCTTTTCTAAGCCACAGTTTTACCCTCCTAGATTTTTCCAAGAAAAAATTGAAGGAAGGAGCAGAAGACACCTTCTCACCTTCTTAATTGTTTCTGTTTGGTTTTTTGTTGTTGTTGTTGTTGTTTTTTTTTTGTTTTTTTTTTTTTTTTTTAATTAAAGCAAGTTGTCAGCTTCTCCTTTTGTTAATCAGAGATTCACCAGTGTTTCAGGCTGAGCTGAATTTTTCCTTCTCCCTCCTACCAATAACTGCAATAGAAGATTCTGCAAAAGATACATTCTGCTTGAGGTAGGCTTCTCTTCCTTCATGCCATGTACCCATGCTGAGAAAGCATAAATCCACCTGACTACATTATACCTTGGAGGGAGACTATGGAAGGGACATTTTTGTCCCACTAATAATAGACTAGGAATAGATAAGGCTCCAGGAACTCTCAGTTGCTCTTCCACAAGATATGAAAGACCTTTCTTGAAGAGGTCAGAATTGTTTTAGAATAAAGTACAGGAAGATATATGTGGTCACTATTTCTACACTTTGTCTAAAAGAGTTCGTAATGTATATGTTTCTACACAATATGAACATAGTAAGCCTATCTGCAATACTGGGGAAGGATAATTCCATGTAAAGGCACTCCTCCTGGAAGTAGTAATCTTCTTTATCTTCCCATTCTGAATCCGAAAGCAGATGCAGCCTTGATCTAGATATGGGCTTGTACAGCAATAGGAATGGCAACTTCATCTCATGATGCATCACCTCTGTGTCTGTAATTTGGTAGGGATGGTAATAACAATGCATATAAACTTGGGTTGTGTCTGTTCCTTTAAATTCCTGGATGCAAAATACTCGTTTTCATAGAGGAGAAGTGCTGTTTTCTTGTAAAGAATCTCCTACCAACTGGAAACGTTTCCAGACTGGTCAGCTCCATCTCTAGACTGTAAAAATAGCTTTGTGGGTTGACTCCTCCTGCTGTTTCTTGATTAAGGTTACAGTGTAGCAGTACTTTTTTTAGTTGGAAACCAAGAAGCTTTAATGGACAATTGTCTACCTATCTCCAAGATCCCTGCTGTTGTCCTTGAAGAGAAAGTTTGGCTTCAAGAATAAATTCCTAGTACTCTCAAAATAATTTTCCATTTCAGAAGTGTGGTAGTATTACTGGGATACATGTAACTAGTTGTTTACTCTTGACATTGTAGTCCTATATATTGTTAATGGTAGAAAGCTGTGTATGGTAGGTCAGGTAATTTCTTCACTTGTCTACTTTGTTTTCTTTCTCATCCATTATCTTTGTTTCTCCTCCTTTCACCCTTGGATAGCCGATCTCCACGAAGAGAGAAGCCCATATAGCTCATTATTTCACGTTTTCCTCCTCACAGATGGTAACCCCACCTGCAGATCTGCCCTTTTTATGCCATTACTAACTTCATGCTCTGTTTAAACTCTGTTATGTTTGCAACCAGGTCACCTGCTGAGGGAATGGATACTTCTGACAAGACCCAATCTCCTATTGAGCAAATGGGTTACAGAAGCAGAGGCCCAATTATTATTAAGTGTTAGCATAATTGTAATTATAAGTTGAGTGTTTCATTATAATACAGCTGTTGAGGCTTTAATGCATCCCTGTAATGTGCTTTATTAATAAGCTGCATAGAACTGCTGACTTTACAATTTTCTGGATCACATTTATGATAACAAAAGAGGATATGAAAATGAATTCACTACGGGAGACCTACTGTGTTAGTTACTATGATTCACAAGTTTATTATGGTAATAAAGCAACATGAGACAATAACATTTGGAACTGAAATACACTAATGATGCTTCATATTGTTCCAAAAACATTATGCAAAAGTGGTAAAAAGTGTTATGACTTGCAGATAGTCAAATTCAGCAGATGTCACACTACTGAATAAAAGTGAGAAAGACAGTAACATTAGCCCCAGAATCATTTGATGCTTCCTTCCAAGTCTTCCAAAGTTAAGAGAATGTTTAAGTTGGTTGGCTAGTTGATTGGTTGATTGGCAGAAAAAGGGAATTTTTTTTAACTTTTACCAATTTCACTCAAATAAATATTTGAGTGACAGACTATGTGATCTTGTCTTCAGTAGAGGTTTTCATATTACATATGTTAATTTTAGTGCTATGGACCTGCATACAGTGTACAGGGGAGTAGTAGTAAATAAGTCTTGCAGCAAAGCCGTGACTTGTAAACTTGTAAAATATGTCATATTTTTGAAGGCTGGAGAGTACAATATGCATTACATGTGCTGAAGCATGATAAGCATGAAGAGAATAATGGAAAAATAATAATTTAAATTAAAATTTAAAAAGTTATAAAAAGGCACTATCTCAGAACATAAGAACACTAAGGATATTTAATGATAAAAAAGGTATCTTATGCAAAAAGTATTTTAAAAATTCTTTGTCATAAACTGTATTGAACAGATTGTTGTAGGAAATTTGCAAAGTCAAGAAAAGAAAAGAAATTTAAATGGAATATTTACCTGCAAATAGTGGTAGACATAGAATCTGGTGTCCCTACATGCCACTTAAAATATGAGGAGAAGCATAGTTCAACTGTCTTGGGCAACTACTTAAAACAGTAAGTTCTTTCATTCATTGGACATCTACTCAAGTATCTAGTTTTCATTATTCTGAAAATGTCCTAATTACTTAATTTTGTTTGGCAACATGTTTGAGATGTGTTTTTTTTCTGAGATGGGCAATTTTTCTCTAATTATAAAATTTAATATCAAACTACAGTTAGATGGCTCTTTAAAAAGAAAAAGGGGTTCTGCAAGCAAATTTGGAACTATGAGTCCTGAATAATTAGGACTCTGCTCTATGTACTATTAATCAGGCTCTCTCCTCTGGTTGTTCTTGTGGTATATACACACTGGACTTCACTGTGGCCTGATGTTAACTAGAAAGTAGGACAAAACTCTATGCAATTGTGGTTGCCCACTTTTGACTTTATGGAAATTACTAAGTCTTCTCACAAGAACCTCTATGAGTGAATGCATAATGTAGTAGATTATTAGGCAAAGAGTGCTTTTCTCCACTCTTGTATTGAAGAGGAGTATATGGAGTGAGTTCCAAGAAGTTTGAGGTGGAAATTCCCGGTAATTTTCCTGTAGTACAAATAGCCATATAGTTGATCTAATTAACTGAGTTCCTTTTTGAAAAAATATCATTTGAAGATTTCTTACACATTGTAATAGTTTAACCTCAGTTGGCAGCTCAGCCCCACACACTCACTTACTAGCAGGATTGGGGAGAGGATCAGAAGACTGAAAGTGAGAAAAATCTTGGGTTCAGATAAAGACAGCTTAATAGGTAAAATACAAGCCATGTGCTCAAGCAAAGCAAAGCACAAAATTAATTCACTGTTTCCCACAACCAGGCAGGTGTTCACCTGTTGCGAAGTCCTGGGGAGCCTCTGTGCCTCAGGTTGCAGCAGGTAATGTGGCATGGAGTGGAAAGCAACATGCCCCCTTTACGAGCTCTGCGGGTCCCAGTTATCGATGCACAGGCGCAGGGACAGATAGAACAGCAGCCCGGGTCTTGGGAGTTGAACATAGATGTTTTATTCAGCTCATGGTGGATCCAAGACAATCCTTGCCCACGTGGCAAGGTCTTTTATGCACACAGAAAGCGGAAGGGGTTGGGGTCAGGGTCACTGTCCAATGATGGCAAAGCATGAAAGGAGAGTTAGGGGAAGTGACGTATGAATTGAGCAAGGGAGATTGCCACACCTGGGTTGTACCAAGAACTGGGGAAAAGGCAGGGGTGGGCTGGGCTAAACCTTAACCTGAAAACCCCCCCGCAGCATTCACCCATCTCCAGGAAAGCAGGGCTCTGAGCATTCTTCTCTTTCTTCTTCTTTCCCCATCTTTATCTGCTGACCATGATGCCAATGGTCTGGAATATAGCTTTGGTCAGTTGAGGTTTATGTCTTCTCCACACTTCATGTGTACCTCCAGCCTCTTCACTGGTGGGGTGGTACAAGAAGCAGAAAAGGCCTTGCCTCTGTGTAAGCCTTGCTCAGCAATAACAAAAACGTCCATTATCAACAGTTTTCAATACAAATCCAAAACACAACCCTATAATAAATACTCTGAAGAAAATTAACTACTCTTCTCCAGCCAAAATCAGCACATATATTAAATAAAAAAAGGCAGCCGCCTTATCTGGATGGACTGTATGGCTGTCTGCTTGTCTTCAAAGGAATTCCTCCTTTGACTCAACAAGGAACTTTATGTTAGATAAGCTGAATTACCTCCATGTGGCCAATTAACTAAAATCTTGGTGAGGTAGTTGTTTAGCATGCCTAAACTAGGATGCCATGGAAGAATATTTAGTCTTATACTAGTTGGGCTGGAAGGAGCCTTTAAAAGGTCCCTGCAATAAACACTGATATTCAACTAGAACATGTTTTTCAAAGCCCTGTCCAAACTGACCTTAAATGTTTTCCAGGAATGGGACAACTGTGGGTAATCTGTTCTGGTGTTTGACAACTCATTGTAAAAAAAATGTCTTCCTTACATCTTGTCTAAATCTGCCCTATTTAGTTTAAAACCCCTTATTCTAGTGTGACGGGACATGCAAAAAATTTTGTCCCCATCTTCCTTATAACCCCCCTTTAATCACTGAAAACCTGCATAGGTCCCTCCAAAGCCTTGTCCACTCGTGTGGTCACTCCATGATTAAAGGCCACTGGGTTGGTCAGGCAGAGCTTGTCCTTGGTAAAGACGTACTGATTGTCTCAAATCACAACCTTGTGCCTCAGTATAGACTCCAGGAGGTTCTGTTCCCAGCCACAGAGCTGAGGCTATCAGGATACTATTTCCCAAGCTCCTCCTTTCCACTCTTATTAAAAGTGCATGTATAAAAATGCATGCTACACGTGTAATCTTGAATTAATTGTCAAATGGATGTTATAAGATGCAATGGCCCATCCTTCACAGTGCTTATCAGTTTGAAATCTGGTGAGTCTCAAAGTATCCTACTATTCTTAGACACTTTTTCTTCATTGATTATAGAGCAATTCATAGTAAAAAAAGAGAGATAAAATAAGAACTGGAAAAGAAGACTAGAGTCTTGAAAAATTTCACTAGACTCAAAAGTTTTGGAAATGTGGAAGATTTAAAGTTCACTTGAAATGTGTAATAAATGGGTGGCAGCAGAAAAGAAGACATTTAGAGGCAGTCATATTTCTAAAGCAGCTATTTCTGAAGCATTACCTGATTTTAATACTGCTCAGTTAATTCAAGCAGAGGAGGCTAACTCTATAACTATTAAAGATATGAAAGGTACTTAGCTTCATGTAAAATAGATGGAAAGGTGCTTTTAATAGAGTTTATTAAAAGAAAAGCAGAGAGAAATTTGTAATGCATCTATGAATGAGATCTCGTCTTGCAATTTGGGGGAGTAATTGGAATCCCCTATTATAAAATAGAAATAGAAGGAAAATTTAAAAATAGGACAAACAAACATTAAAAGAACCTGACTGAAAACAAATTTGAGATAACAAAATAAGCAGAATTTGCTAAGCAAAGCAAATTACCTGAAAAAAACTGAATATGACGGAAAATGGATAGGATTTTCGAACTGTTGGAGAATGTACTATGAAGAATGATATTAAAATAGAAAGATATAGGAAATTAAAAACTGGAGTCCATTCAGAACTCTGCATAGCAGAGGACAAAGCCAACTCATCACATTTTGGAAAAAAACCCAAGAAATTATTATGACCATAAGAGAGTGCAAGTATCGAAACAGAACGTGCCTTATTTACAAAGAGGATAAATCATTGATTTAAAAGACCTATTCCTAAATTATTATAGCAATGAGAGAATGGATAAAAGCTATATAGGAACTGTACTAATTTGAGTGATACAAAAGGCACTGTGGTACATGAAATAATGAAATTAGTACTGTTAAAGAGATATGTAAGTAACATAAAGATACATATATATATATATATATATATATATACCCCCCAACATATCCATAAGGATAATTATTTGGGTCTTAACCAGATTATTTTGTCCACAAACTTAATTATATGTTCATATAAATATATGTGCCAGCATATGGGAAAATTGTCTATTTTTTTCATCTTTAAAAGGACTGTACCACTAATGATTAGGTTATACCTGGTCACTCATTTGACTTCAACATAAATGAAAAAAAATAATACTGAATATGCAGATAGCACAGAGGAAAATTCTGGAAAAGCTCACCATACTCTAAAATTGAGTTTAAAGAGGACATTTTGTTTTAATCTTGGTATCAGAGATTGAAGAGGGAATGTATAATAACTTGATGTAGTTTATTATTGTTGAACCATAAGAAAAATGCAAAATCATGGAGAAATGGATAAGAAAGCTAGGTACTTATGCTGATAGATAGGCCCCAGAAAGAAAATACCTAGAAATTTACTTTTTCATTTAACTGCAGTGGGAAACAGTGTTTGAGAGTTGGCTGATGCTCGGTAATTTGATTTACTATCCCAGGTCTGGCATATGACCATATAAAACTAGAGCTCATCTTTGTGCACACTGTATGGCTTCTTGGAAAGTGCCGTTTCCTCTGACTGCTGTCTGATGTTCAGCTCTTGTTGCATATCACTGGGAAATGCAGCAGATTTATTTTATTGCATAGATACAGAGAATTTTTGCACAGATGATATTTTGTTCTGAAAAGTGTCAGTAAAGGAATGTGGCCAGGGACTCCAGCCAGTCTTGGAGAGAACCAAAAAAAAGGAAAAAATTAAGCTTTTGTTATTCAAAATATACCTGGGAAGAAATTAAGATGTAAGAGAAGATCGTCAGCATGCCTGCCAAAGCAGAGAAGAAAGGATAAACCCAGAGTGCTACAGTGCAAATTTGCCCAATAAAGATGATATACAAATTCTAATAAAAAATGTACAGGAAAAAATCAAAATTTTATTTATACTATTTTATAGCATTAAATATTTGTTCAAAAATGAACTTTAGCCATTTAGTACTGTTCTGATAAACAAAAACCTGATATGTGTCTGCTGTAGTCTAGGAAATGTATCTTTGCAACTTTTCTGATGGCAGGTTAATTGTCTGGGAATTTTTTACAATACACCTGAATTTCTGCTTGGACTGCACTGCCTTATTCATAGTAATACATGCATGGTAAAAAGCTTGTATTTCATGATGGCTGTTCTAAATGGCATGGATTATTTAAATAACTACATTCTGTTGTTTTCATATAAAGAAGATAAATCTGTTCTTAGTGTTAGGTAAGAAAATCTTTAATTCTAGGGGGAAATTGGTAGCACAAATTGACTGTGAGCTGCTTACTGACCCTTTCTGTGATTCACTCCTGAATTTCTAATTGTGTTGACAAATATCTTCCACTACAGATATACAGATTTCTACCCTAAATGTATGGATCAGACAGATTCTGTATTCTAGATCCAATTTCTGGAACAATATTTAACTATTTTTTTAAAAAGCATGACAACCTAACCTTTCTGAAACACCTAGAGAACTCCTTGTACAGTGCTTGTTTTTCTTTCAGGATTTTTGGTCACAGGCACACAAAAATACAGTAAGATTCCATTTAAAATACTGATTTGTCATCTTTGTTGTAACTTTCAGGTAAATAGTTGCATATTTTTCAGGGTGTTTTTCAGATCACCTTTATATATCTTATTGCCTGAAAAGGTAGAATACATTCATTAGGAGAAAGTCAAGATATTAAGCAAAATCATCAGCAGGTCATTGACCATTTCCCCTTTGATTATGGGAGGTTCGTTGTCCTCGTGTTCCTGTTTTCCTGCTCAGGAAGCAGAGTAGCTGGAGAACAACTGGTGTTACTATTAAAGACCGAATCAAAGAAAGCATTTTCCTCATCCCTTATCACTGTCTTTTTCCACACTCCCAATAAAGGATGAAGATTCTGCTTTGCCCTCCTTTTGCTACTAATCTAGTTATAGAAATTTTTTTATAGTCTTTTATAAAAGTTGCCAGATTAATTCTTATTTGAGCTTTGGCCCTTTCAATTTTCTCCTTGCATAACCTCATAATATCCTTGTAATCATCCTGAGCTGCCTGCCTCTTCTTCCTAAGGTCATAAATGTTCCTTTTTTTTCCCTGAATTCCAGCCAGGTTGGTCTTCTCCATTGGCTCATCTTTTGGCACAAAGTGATGTCCTACTCCTGCCCCTTTAATATTTCCTTCTTGAAGAATGCCCAGCCTTCCTGGGCTACTTTGCTCTTCAGCATTGCCTCCCAAGGGACTCTCTCAACCAGTCTCCTAAGCAGTCCAAAACCTGCCCACTTTTATTGTCCTTTTTGACAATAAAATATCAGTCAGATCCTTAATAATGGTGGTACAGCATTCAGTATTTTTGAACTATGTGTTTTGTAAAAGAAAATACTTTTAAAATTTTAATGTTATTGGTTACTGGTTAATTTGTATACCTTAAAATGTTGTGAGAAATCATAACTGGTCCAGCATAGCTGGACTATATTTTCCTTTCTGCTGAGACTCATGTTGGGTACAAATAGCCAAAGCTCATATATTAAGTGAAGCACTCTGCTGAAAAACTTAGCTTCTAGTGATTTGTAAACAAAAATTCACCATTTTCAAGGCTAAATAAATGCAATTATGAAGTATAAATGGTGTATCTTTAAAGATATTTAGGATTCAGTCTTGAGTTACAAGACTCATGACTCTAAATAATTTCTTCCTGTGAAACCAGGAGATCTAGGATGTTTAAGAAAGCTTAGCAAAATTATTTTATGTCCATGCTTAAACAGCTGCATTGAAGTAAGGAGTTAGGTGCATGCAGGCTGTGAGTGATGAAGTGTCTTCTTCTACCTGAGAAAAAATAAGAAATATTGAGACATGTCAGAGTTTTTGTTATAACAAAGGGTGCAGTGGTAAACTAAACGGCAGTTTGTGAATAACTTTGTTAGAATCAAATTGCCTAGGAAAATGAAATAAATTTTAAAAAAACCCTTACCATGTCCCCTGTGCTTCTTGAAGAGCAATTGTGATCTTTGAATCCTGTTTTACATATCAGATCCCTGACTTATGAGTCATGAAAGTGTGTCACAATATCCTACCATATGTTGAGCTATGTTGGAACTATAAAAGTGTGAATGATCAAGCATTCACTTGAGATGACTATAGAAGACATGTTATAGTGGCAATATCTGTCAACTTGGTTTTCATTCCTGTCTGTAAAATAAAAAAAAAAAAAAATTCTTTGACATTTTTAAAGGAAAGATACTAAAGCACTGCTGGGTTTTGAGGGTTTTTCGAAATTTCTTTTTTTTTTTCTTGGTTGTATAAGAAAGTGAAAAATCACTGAAAAATGAAAGGGAAGAATTCAGTTTTTTTAAAGTTTTAAATGCCATGGAATGGTTATTGTAGTTGCAGGAACTATCTATAAATGTCAAATGGCAGAAAATATCCTTCTGCTTTATACATAAAAAAGTCAAAACATTTGCTTTCAATATAGATGGGTTTTATATTTGATTAAGAAAAACAAAAAAACCTATTTCAAAGACCTCTCAGCTGGAAATTCTTGCCAGAAAAGCTCTTCAGTGGAGGTATTTAATGGTATTGCCTCAAAAGAAATAGCCAAACTGAATTCCCAGTTTGTTGTATCAAATGTATAGCTAATATTTCCCTCATTTGAAGAAAATAGAATATATTAGTATATGGAAATACTATATCATACCAGACGATAACAGAATTTAATTAAAAATACTTTTTTTGTTGTTGTCCTATAGTTACCTTTTTTGAAAAAAGAAACATTTTCATTTTACAAGCACTTCTTCTGTAGTAGGTGATTTCCCAGGTAGTGAAAACACACATATATTTAATTTCTGATTTCCAAAATGAGCAACTGTTATCATATGGAGAATAGCTTCTCTAAATAAACATAATGATTCAGTATGAAAAGTCTTACTCTTACACATATTTCTGTGCAGGATAAAATTGCACACAATGACAGTAGCTAAGATGATATTGCTGCTTAATTATGAACATTCTTTGTGTGTTATAATTTAAACATGAGAGTTAATGAGGCTGAGTACAGCAGCACTGTGACCAGTATGAGAAAATCCTTGTTTATTTTAAATAAATGACTAAAAGGGGCTAGGTAGTGATATTGGGATTAATCTAATTTGAAGCATCTCAAAACCATTGATCTATTCAGATTTCTGCGCACCACATTTACTGGCTTTGTTTTGTTACACAGACATCTTTTTGAGCACCATCCAGGTTCCAGAAGTACAGTTTTAAACCTTATAGACAGGTGATTTTATTCATCACCTCAGTCAGTGGTATCAAAATTTCATACTGAGAAGAGTCAGGTCAATAATTACAGCGTTTCTTTGGGGATGTTTGTTAACTGTCCCAATCAAAGCCATAAATATATGGATTAACTGCTTGTCTAGTTACTCATCTATGCAACCATATGGTTTAGAAGGGACAGTGATATAATACCTGGAATATTTGATCCTCAAAAGACAACCTCTTCAAGACTGGACCCTCAATTATTTATGGCTTACATACTAAGCATATCCAATGGTTTAATTTAAGGTTACTTTTCAGCTGGATGAAGAGGTGTGGAAAGAGAATAAGGAGTTGTCTCTATTTTTTTGCTCTTGTTCTGTCACAAGGCTTTTTCCTATAACGGATCAGCTATTTCATAGAGTTTAAGGAGAGGCAAGAGTTCATTATTACACCTTTACTACTCAGTTGTAGAGCACTCAGAACTTGTTTATAAAACACAGGTGTATAAAGAAAATAAGATACATATCTCCCTTTGGTGTATCACACTCTCTTTGCCTTAATTTCTTCCAAAACAGCCTGATTTAGAAAGTAATAGACCCATCTTTAAAATGTATTTGCATATAAATGGCAATATGGAAATATAAATTTCTTCAAGAATCAAGGAGAATCAGATGCAAACCATTAATCAAAAATAATAATACACATGTAATTTTATTTATTTCATTAAATATTCATTGGATTGTAACAGTTTATTGCTATTACTTAGGCAAATTAGATTCAAATGGATGGCCAAGAGGTCATTGCCTTCAAAACCCGTAATAATCCTTTCAGGCATTCATTCCCATAGGAGCATTTAAAACTGAGCTTTAGTTTATTACTGTGATAAGATAATTTAAAGTTTTAGAGAGCTAACATGGGAAAGGGGCTGTAATAACCTCCTGGCATGTTTAAAGACCATGAGCTAAGAATATTCTACAGCAGAGTACCGAAGAATTTTTATATGATTTAGCATAACATTGAAAATCTATTGAATATCTGGTTCTGAGACAAAATATTTTCAATCTTCTCCTCTTCACTTTATAGCTTTTTATTTGTCTAAACCCCAGCCAGATTTCTTGGTTTTATCCAGCTTTAACTATTTTAATTGTAATGTCTTCATTATTAGTACATGGGCAAGTATACTGCAGCTTTCATTTTGGTTAAGGACTCACACTGTGTAAAAGAAAGGTTGAAAGCTGATATTTTCAGTCTCTACCAATACAATGAATAAACTACTAAGTGTCTCCTGAATGGCACCTTTTCCTTTTTCTTTTTTTTTTTCTTTTTTCTTTTGTAAGAATGAGCTAAGAAATCAATCCTATCCTTATGGGAAGAATACAAAATCAGATCATTGTGAATTTGTGAGTGACTGCTCTATTGACCCATAACATATTCACTAACATTAACTAGGCCAAGTGTCATACAAAGCAGTCCCAAGCTTTCTGGATTCTACGCTCCTTTTTCACTTGTTAACCACCTCTGAGACTCAGAGCTCCATTTGGAGAAGAGTGCTTGACTGTTGGAAGTATCCTCCTCATGAATCAGAAGCTACTCAAAATGTGGATGTTTAATATTCTGAGATCATCTCAAGCTGCCTCAGTTGGTCTCAAGAGGGCTGTTAGTGTTTAAGATATCAGTGTCATAATGCCAGACTTGATCTAGGGAGGCACAGTGAGGTCAGAACACCAGAGCAGTGGCATGAGTCATTATGCCTACATGGCTGCTATGGTTAAATGTCCCACTTTTTGTGGGTGTACAATGACTATCAACAGTGCAAAATCCTACTTACACAGTAGAACATAACTATTTAATAAGCAGTGCTGCTGCTAATTTTTAAATAAGTGATTTGGGAGTACTAGGTTAGATTAAGAAGTTGTTCTTTCAACATAATTGAGAATATAATGGAGATAAAACTCTAACGTGGGAAATGAGGTTATGTAGATGTATTGAGGGCTGGAAATGAGATACGAGATCTTAACTTGGTCTGTTGTTTGTGCTGTAGTTTAGGAGGTTTTGTCATAGATATCTTGTATCTGAATTTTTCAGGTATTATGGATTTTCTCTATCATGCTCCAGCAGTAGAAATAGTTATGAATACTCTGTTATATTCACACTTATATATGAATTTTCATTATAATTTATATATGAATTTCATTATAATGAAAAACATTCAAAGTTCTGTGTATTTCTGTTAGAGAAAACAAAGACGTTACCTGCATCTTGCACTTTGAGGAGATAGGGGAATTTTTTCAGTTCCTGGGGAAGATGATTGTGCAGCCATTCAGCCTTCAGATGAGTTACAAATTTTCTCATCAATTAGCCAAACTAACTGAAACTTCTTGAGACCCATCAGATTTCTCATTCTAATTTGGTCACTGACTTTGCTTATATTGGTATCTTAAACCTTGTCCTAAATTCCAAGTTAGCAGATATGGCATGATGACAAAGTATTAAAAAATTAGCCTGTTCGTATGATCAGTTTCTTCCCTAGTTTTTCTCCAGGGCATTGGTCTATTGACTGTACAAATTACACTCATGCTCTCTTACTCCTGGGCTCTGTGTTTTCTGAGAGAGCTAGGTGTCTCTGGAGTAAAATTTGAGTGGTTTAAATAACAGCTTTCAATAGTGACTCATAGACATCATCTGTGTACTTGACAGATATTAGATAAACTGGGTGTGTACAGTGTTCTTCTTTTTGGCCTGGGAAAACCTCTACAACTACTCAAAAACTCTGTCTATACATCCACTAGATCTTCAATTTACATCATAACCGGGATGAAAAGATTCTTTACCCCAGCGTTGTGTTTTTAGATAAAGTAAAAAGAGCAAATTAAAAGTTAATATTATTAATCTTATATTGTTGTGCCTGAGATGAGATGAGATGAGATGAGATGAGATGAGATGAGATGAGATGAGATGAGATGAGATGATGGATTGTAAAGAATAGTGAAATGCATACCATTGAAACCAAGAAGACAGTGGAAGAAGTGTTTTGGCTGTATGAGCAGCCATTTTAATATGGTGCACTCCAGGAAGCACTTTGAATACTGCATTCAAAAACCTTATTATAGATTTACAGCATTTGAAAGATGAAACCTGATCCATTCAAATAAAGATAAGAATATGTATGAATAGCACTTTGGCAATTCAAGACATTTGGGAGATGACAAACTTTATCTGAATTTGATAGGGTTTTTCTTTTCTCCTATTTCTACTATGGGGTTATTTGTAAGAGAAAAGAGCTGAAAAGATAAATTTAATACTGAATTTTTTTCAAGACCATTTATTCTGTATTAATGTGACCCCATGCTGCTGTCGTGGCCAGTGAGACCTATTATCACATGCTGAATATTATTTGTAAAAGTTACAACTACCTGGGGGCGGCATTAATTATAGCAAGCAATTTAACCTCAGAAAAGATAAAAATCAATTGGTGAAGCTTGAATGGAAGCCACATGGCTGCTCTTTAATTCATATTAGAAAAACAGAATTTGTCTTCCTAGAACTGGGTACTAACTGTATGCTTTTAAAAGAAAACTGTATGCTTTTAAAAACTCTTTCTCTATTTCTGAAATACTAAACAATGGCCAGAATCATTTATGAAGTGTTAGGCACAAAAAGAATCCCTGCCTTTGTAATCCCCACCCCGAGGGATGAGACACAGCCTTTGTAAGGGATCTTACTACATTTCAGAGTTAACTGTACTGCAACTGTTACTGCAGTTCCACTTCAATAATAAACTAATTGATTGTTTAACTGATTTAGGGAGTTAAGCTAAGGAGTGAAAGATAAGAAATAAATTTTTTTGCATTGGAATATAGTCTGTGCACATGTTGAAAGACTAATCACTTGAAAGGACAAAAAAACATTTGTGGATAATTACAAGGATGGTTGATGCATTCTCTGAAGGTATGCAGGGTTTTTAGTAGGGGTCTTCAGTTACCAGAGAGCCTAGTCCATCTTGTTGTAATTATAAACATTAACTCTTTACTAAAGAGCAAAAATAATTTGAAATATGGACCACTGCATCATTTCTCCCAGGTTTTAGAAGCTGCTATGACTATATTCGCTGTATCAAGCTGGGAAATGGTGTAAACTTGGCAACACTTGTTACTCATTTAGAGCAGTTTTTTGAACTGAATGAGTATTATTCAAGTGAGGGTTAAACATAAGTATAATATAAACACAGGTTTTCAGGTGAAATGAAGTAATTTGTTTATCGTTAGCTTGTGCATTTGTCTTTGCCTGACCTCTAGCATGTCTCATATAGGTTGAAATTAATATTTATATAATTTTGAGCCATGAAATACTAAAATCTGTTTCAAAGGAGCAAGCAAGCATATGTTGTCTCCCAGCTGGTTTAGAACTGCAGAGCTTGAAAAAAAAATAATTTAATCTATACTATGGAATGACGTAGAATTTAATAAAAAATTACACAAAAATATCTTTGGAATTTAGGAAAGTAGTCAAGAGGAGTAGAAAAAAATCTATGCAAGATATACTCTTTCTAAATATATTTTAATATTTTTAAGTGATTGGCCTACTTCTAACTTTACATTGTTTTTAAATTGCTCTAAATGTAATTATCTTGATCAAGTTATTTTAATTTACACAGGTCTAATTGAGATTTGAATAAGACCCAGATGTGCACCCATGATTGCTGCTGTATTTGGCAGTAAGTTTTTGTTATTTCTTGGCCAAGCTTAAGCAATGAAGCTATCTGATTTTGAGACTGTGAAACATCTTTTGTGTTACTGTTCCTTCCAGCAGCTGTAGCAATACCATATGACCTGCTCTAATTGAGCAAATTAGAATTTTCCTGAAATATTGCACTTTCTATATGCCATAATTGTTAGCTCTGGTAGAAAATCTTTCTTCAGTTCTTGGGCTCTGTTGCAATCAGGATCAAGGATCAGACAGCTAGAGTTATCTTGTTCTCCTTTATACAAAGATCACAGAAATATGAAGAATGGAGACAAATAACAGAACAGTATTACTTTGCACTTCTTTGTATATTTGTTTAGTGCTTGGAACCAGTCATTTCAAGACGCAGCATATTCCTGTGAAAATGCCTTCCTATTAGTTTGGCTAGCATTTCAGATGTTTTGAAATAAATCTGAAAATGACATTAAAAAATCACCCATTCTTTTGTCTTGATACCCATAAATATCCTCATCTAACTATGGAGAGTGAAAGCATTGGAAGCTATCTGCTTACAATTAAGAGATACCTAACATAGAATCCATTTTAGATGGTGATTATAAAGGTTATTCAAACTGCTGGTTGTTGATGGGTTAAAGTCCAACCATTGCATGAAACTAGGTATTGACGCTTCTAAGCAAAGGTTTTAATAAAGGTGGAAAGAGATTTCTTCAAAATTATTTTACTTCTAAGTGTAAAAAGCCTCATATAATTCTGGTTTAGAAATAGCCTAGGATGTTCAATCTACCCTTATTGCAACAGGTGGTGAATCGATACTTCTCTTCCCTGTACTTTCTTCAAAGGTATCATGCTTTCAGATTGTTGATACCCTAATTGATGTTAACTGATTAAAGATGTAAGTAGACTGTATGTTCTAGGCTTTCATAAAATATAATAATGATTTATCCATATTGATATAATGTTATGAAAAAAAAATCTGTAGAACTCTGCCATTCCCAAGACTAAAAATGTTTGTTTTCAGTGAGCTATGACTTTATTTTGCTATGTACTCCTGCAGCTGGTGAGGAATGGCATCACAGTTCTCTTTCATGTAGTTCCTGTTATATTAAGCTTTGCAGGGATAACATATCACGTATCACAATTAACTGATTAGTCCCATATATTACCTCCTTTCTCTAGAGGGGTTACTGTAATTATTTCAAGTGTAAGACACACAGCCATTTGTCTTCCTGGTTGAAATGAAACATTACTTCACAGATACCTATTTCCAACAGCAATGAACTTTCCTTCAATTATTCTAGACAGAATAGTCTCTGATAACCCTACTGTGAAATTACTGAAAGAGCAGACAGATATCCAGCTTGATTTTGAACCTCATCTCTTCTAGTTGCAGAGAAATCCAAACAGCATGCCATTTATCATATCGTAAATTAAACAGATGGAGAGCTGCTATAATTTTTCAGTGGACTGTGTTGTCATTCACAAGGTTACTCAGAAATCCTTTGGTAAATGAACCACATGTGGATGTGCTGCAACTTTGTTTCCCTACAAAAGCACACATTGTCCAAATTCTACTTCCTAGCTGATCTACCATTTTTATATTGTTTCACAAAATGAAGCACAGGAGACTCCTTCTGAACATCAACAAATAGTTTTTAACTGTGAGGGTGTGTCCTGGTTCTTAGTGGGACAGAGTTAATTTTTTCACAGCAGCTGTGAGGGGGCAGAGCCTGGTGTGGGCATTTCTAGATTGCAATTCTATACCACCTCCCATAACTGCCATGGGGTGGAATGAGGGATTCTCACTTCTGAGGAGGAGGGGGCATGAGTTATGGTCAGGAAGGGAAAGGTGGCCCACAAAGGGTCTGCTGCCATTTTGTCCTTATCTTGAGTGTCGCATGGTATCAGATTGGTTGGTGAGCATCTTTGCATGGAAATCACCCTAGTTTTGTAGATTTTTTTTATTAATAATGATGCTATTACTGTTTGTTTTCTTATCTCACTGCTGTTTGCATATATTGTTCTTACCTCTGCCTTATGTCTGTCTCACCAGAGGGAGTGGGGGGAAGGGAGCAGCTTGTGGTTTTCATTTTAGTGGAAGCTGCAATTAGAATGAGCTGGAATTATTGGAAAGAAGGACAAAGCTGACAAGAGAGTAATTGTATGAAAACTGAAGGCACTGGGTCCATAGGATGCAGCATGTATATTCACTGCAGTTTAGAAACAGCTGAAAACTTCTGATCTGCAGCCAGCTGTATTCTAGAAAAGTTTAGCTCTTTATGTCAGTGTAAGGTAGTGTCAATATTTAGTGTGCTAATGAGAAGTGTATCAATATATGAAATCCAGATTCCATCTGGATTTAAAAGTTAAAGTCATCTAAATCTGTGCTCCCCTGAAGCGTGTTTAACTTGAGTAGACATGAATTTAATTGCAGACATTTAAGAAGAATATAGAAAAAAAATGAAATGCGGCTTTGTTAGGCTTTGGTTGGTGAAGCATTGAAATAATAGAAATATTTGGTATTTCAAGAATAGTTTGCAACAGACAAAAGCAAAATCTTTTGTATGTATATGTTAGTGCAGATAATGTAAAAGATCCACACATCCAAAGACATAATTGTGTCAAATAATACGATAAAATAAATATAGAAAATGTAACCCAACATAACATAGCATAATGTATTGTTTCTAGAACTCAAGTGTTCATTTGTTTTTCAGTCAATAATAATCAGTGAAAATTAAATAATGATCAATGAAAACGACCAGTCAAGGCATCAATATTCTAATGTTCACATGATAAATTTTTTACACATATAATAAAGACTTTGTGGGGTTTTGGAATATTTAGAGCTGGAAACTATTGGTTTATATTCTGTATATTTTTCAATAAACTTCTGGGGGATATATTTAGATTGGCTTGTACTTGGTTCAGCTATACGACCAATAACTTCAGTTCACGCACCCCCTTTGATCACAGATTTAAGGCGTGTCAGGGCTGATTCATATTGCAGATGAACTGAGGATAAACAGCTTGCTATTCTGTTTTCATAGGAGGTATCAGAAGTCCTGTTCACCTTGTCTTGACACTCAGGATTCTATGCCAGTGAGTCTGAAAGTTGTCTTTTTGCATTACTGCAATTTTGGAGCCTAGAAAACAGTAGCCTCTATGTGATAGTGATGTTAATGCACATTTCTGGGTTATTTTTTATTTTCTCCTATTTACTCCATCTTTCTTGGGAGTCTACTTCCAACTCATTGCTATAGTGTTTCTTTGGTCACAGACACAAACAACCCCACAAATTTCTTAAATTTATTTTCTCCTTATCCAGTTGCTAGAGGATCAAAGATGGCTCTTTATCCTGGATATATCTGCAATCTACCAGTATTTCAGATCGTTCTCTCTGATTACTGTGCAAATTATTGTTCTTTAATGTGGAAACTTTCAACTTGAGCATGGTAGTCTTTCAGTTATGAAGTCTGTATTTTGAAAATGTCTTTCTTATTCTTTGGGAAAGAAACAACCTCTTATACTTACAATTTTTTCTATTTTAAGCAAGAACACTGAACATCAAAAATTTTGTAATTATAGGAGTTGTACAGGAGAGACATTTCATGGTTGCTATGCCAGAAAAGTTGGAAAGATAAACATCATGTTTCAGAGGCTTGATTTAGTCAGAAAAATTTAAAATTAATTTTTTTATAATTGCCTTAGATACAAGTAATTTTCCTGTCCTACTAAAGAACCTTGTCATAAGTTTTCAGAGTTTCTTTCTCATTTATATTCTGTTGCATCCCCTTATTTACAGTTCCATTATTTTAATTCACCTTTCAAGCAGAAGTTCAGTTGCAAATATGTGTTCCAAATGCATCTTGTTGACCTTTCCAAGACTCATGAATAGATGGTGCTGTCAGTCAGATATACTTTAATGATAAAGCTAGACAAGTGGTCCTAGAAAACTCTACCAGGACAGAGGGTCTCAACCATTACGGGGAAGCATGATGCAAAATCTTCCTAGGGAGTTTTTGGGTCTAAATGTTAGAAATGGGAATTTCAGTATAGAAGTAATGCATCTGTCAGCACACAGAATGGGAGTCCAATTTGTGGGAATTCGTTTGTTTGTTTGTGTTTTTTAATTAGTGTCTTGTAGAGGCCTAGTTGCAAATAACTTGTACAATAATTAGTTCTGAAATATAAGCTTTTTATTTAGTCATCAATCTCAGTACCAGATGGATATTGACTCTTTATAACTCTCATATCCTTGGAAACACTGAACTAAAGCATGACAACTTGCATTTGAATAAGAGTTTGCAACAAAGAGCTCTCTCATGATGTCTAAACCTATCAAAATGTATTAAAGAAGAAGCTTCTAAGCTTGCAAAGACTATTCTTTAAGAAACTACACAGTATTTAGACAAGATTTATTGAAATTTTGGTTGAAATGACAGCTCAACGTCCGCTTCAAAGTAAGTTCAATTAAATTAGCATTCCATCACAGGATATTAGTTTCATGGTGCAGAGAGAAATTATAGGCTGATATTTGCATATATGGAAATATATAAGAGGAATGAAGCACATAGAAAGAGGAGCAAGTAGCAGTAATTATAAAATGATTTTGTTGTTATAGCTATCTGGCAAGATAGAATAATTTTATAAGTGGCTTAAGTGAAAAATATGTCAACTCACTACTGAAAGATCAAAAATTGCCTTGCTATACTATCCTCTTTTCCTCTGTCTAAGTTTTCTTAGGTTATTAATTTCCTGGTAAAAATGAAAAAAAACCAAAACCCCCCCAACCCATCACCTTCAAACAGAAATACAGCAAAAAGCCCCTAGAAGATACAAAGATATAAAGTTTTCAAGAAAACAAGAGAAGTTTTACAATTACTTTCATTAATTTTTCTTAGAAAAAAGGAATGAAGCTAAAAAGTGTTTAATGTCTTGCACAACAATTTCCAAGTATTTAGGTGGGATTTGTCTCACTAAGTATAGAGTTTAGATGTGTCTATCCGAGCTTTTTATGCAGGTCTTTCTTCATAGTCAATAAAATCTGGTTGATGTAGTCAATGGAGATTAGGACATGATTAATTTCATTGTAAAACAGGCATTAAAATTGTTCAGCATATCTGCTTCTTTTTATTCAGTGTTAACAGACATTACATGATTAATTTTTTTTTTTTACACATATAAAGTTTCTTTTCTAGGATAGGATTTGGACATCTGGATTCATCCTATTAATTAGTATTGCTTGTTTCTTTTTTTTTGTGCCTGGATGTTCTTTCTTGTCAAAAGTATTTTTCATATTTATGTTTTTTAAAGTCTCTAGGACAGATGGATGCAAAGTGCTAAGAATAGTCAAAATTTGCCTTAGATTGGGAGTCATCAAAGTATATGTGGTTTTTAAATTGATCTGTGATATTAGGACCAGACTCTCCAGCTACTCTCCAGAGTAGCTTCACAATATACTCTAAGACATGATATCTAAACCAGCTTCCATTTTAAAAATATATGAAGACTGAAGGATTTACATCATGAACTAGTCAAATACAGAATTTTTACAGGGAAACGAAACAGGCAGCTGCTGATACTTACATATTGGGAATGTGCAACATGATATGACAACCTAATAAATCTAAGTATTCTTAGACTATCCCAAATATATGCAATGAAGTTTGTCATGGTGTGAAAACGTTTCAGCTCTCATTTCTATTTCCTCTTTGCAATTATTGAAAATCTTGAGCTAATTTTTATCATCCTGGAAAAGATTAATCCTATTTATGTGCTGAAGAATTGAGCTGATCAATAAAACAGACTGTATTCCTTTCCTTCACATTGTTTACATTACATTCAACCTAAGGATGAGGGAATTCCCGGGAAAAATAGGATGTAAGATATTAAAGACTAAAAATGTGGAAACACTCAAGGTCAGATTGGGCAGGGTTTTGAAAAACTTGATCTAGTTGAAGACGTCCCAGAGTATTGCAGGGGAGGTTGGACTAGATGACATTTTAATGTTTCCTTCCAACCAAAAAGATTCTACGATTCTATGAAAAACTAATAATTCAGCATAAAATGAATATGAAGTCACAAACCACTTTACTAAATTAATGCTAAGAATATGGCATGCGGATATGACAAAAACTATGGCATAAAAATATGGTATAAGAGTATATCCTGAACTGTAAGAGAAACAGTGATCATTTGCTCATGTCTAAAATCATCACTTAAGTCCCTAATCTCCTGAAGGAATTTTGAATTTTAGATCCTTGTCTGAGATGAATAAAAATGTATCCTTTGCTGAGCTGTGGAAGTTGATGTGAGAGGGGTCTGACAAATCCATTTTTGTGTTTTATTACCATTTTATTACCAGGTTGACTGCTGTGAAATTCAGATCTCATTCAATATAAGTAGAAAGGAAGGACATAATTCAATGTTTGAATGTATTTCACTACTCATCAAACACATAACTTTTTAGACCTTATGTTTTTGAGTGACTTAGTGTTTATACAGCCTTTTTAGTGAGGTCTAGAGCCTGTGTAACAATCTAAGAGCTCACATTCAAGGCTTCCAGTGACATTATGTTACATCTTTGATGCTCAGTTGCAACAAAAAATAAGGGCATTTATTTATCTATTTGTCTGTTTATTTTTCTGTTCAGAAAAATGGAAGAAAATTATTCTGCTCTGAAGTAATGTGGTGTATTACATTAGTTTGATATGGGTTTCATAGCAGTGGGACTTACAGGTGTGACTTCTTTTAGAATATTCCAGAAGTTTTCTCTATGACCAATAGAACTGCTGGCCAAAACTGAGCCAATCAGCCGTAGCAGTAGCACTTCTGGGATAACATAGATAAGAAGGGGAAGAAAATCTTGTTCACAGCTCCAGTCAAAGGTGAGGAGTGAGAGTATGTGAGAGAAACTGTCCTGACACCAAGGTCAGTGAAGAAGCAGAGGAAGGAGGCGCTCCAGGCACTGGAGCAGAGATTGCCCAGCTCATGGTGAAGACCATGGATAGGCAGACTGTCCCCCTCCAGCTCACGAAGGGCTCCACACTGGAGCAGGTGGATACACCTAATGGAGATTAGGACCCCATGGAGCAGGCTGCTGGCAGGACCTGTGCCCTGTGGAGAGAGGAGCCTATATTGGAGCAGTTTTGCTGGCATGACTCATCCCTACAGTGGATCCACACTGAAGCAGTTTGTTCCTGAAGGACAACACCCCATGGAAGGGACCCACGTTAAAGCAGTTCACGAAAAACTGCAGCCCATGAGAATGGAGAAAATTGGAGAAATTCATAGAGAACTGTCTCCCGTGGAAGACACATGGCAGAGACATGTGATGAACTGGCCACATGATGAACTGACTGATGAAGAGACAGTGATGAACTGACCATAGCCCCCAGTCCCTGTCCCCCTGTGCCTCTGTGGTAGGAAGAATGTAGAGAAATCCTGAGTTAAGTTGGGCCCATGAATAAGAGAGGGGTGGAAAGAAGGTGTTGTATGATTTGGTTTGATTTCTGATTACCCTACTCTGACTTTTGATTAGCAATAAATTAAATTAATTTCCCCACTTTGAGTCTGTTTTCCTCATGATAGTAATTGCTGAGTGATCTCTCCCTGTCCTAATCTTGACCAACGAGACTCTTGTATTTTTCCGCTTGTCCAGTTGAGGAGTGGGAGTGATGGAGCAGCTTGAGGGACACCAAGCATCCAGCCAAAGTCAACCCACCACATGTGGCTTAGCTGCTACTGTCTAACTCTAAAGATGTGATCAAATTCCTAAAAACTGTCTACATGGTTTCTTTTAAAATGTTTCCACTGTCCTAAATAATTACATTACATAAGTAGATATCTTTTCTAAACCTTATTATTAAGTTTCAGGACGAACTCTGTCTTGCTGAACCAGAAATTGATAGAGTTCTGACTTACATATGTATTATTTTATATATATTACTTTCCTTTATATATATACATATGTATGTATATGATCACAAGTAGCCAATCTGCTTTGACACTGATAAAGAAAACTCTCTTACTGGAGATCTTTGTCATCATGTTAGAGGATCTTTTGTTGCAACTGCTGCCTAAATCAATTTCCAGATCTGAGAATGTGATGATATGTCACTACAATTAGACCTATAAATATGTAGAAAATTTAGCATCCCATTTCTTTTCTGTAATAGAAGTTTAGGGCTACAGTGCTTTAAAAATTAATTATTTTTTTCAGTTAAATTAGGAAAAATGACATTTTACAAGGTTTCAAATACACTGAGGTTTTTTGATATTCTAAAGTCTTGGTTATGCTTTTAACAATATGTATAATGGAAAAGTGTTTTTCAGGTCAATGTTATTTTGTATATTTTCATATTGCTGTTTTACCTTTAGAAAATTTGGAATTTTGTAGAAGGAAAAGAGCAAAGTAGCAGCACTCATTGGAAAAGGTGGGAAATGCCTTGATTTTTATTGAATGTTTCCTATGCCATTGAATAGCATAAAATGTAAAAGAGGGAGAAAGGAAGAAAGCGAAACTTCCATCTTTGCATAACAAAGTAAAATACTTCATTTAAGATTTTTATTATAAGATTTTTCATAAATTACTGTATTTATATGCATTTTAAATTTAATCAGATTATTGATGAGTGTTAACGTTAGAAACTTCTAGTAATGCTTCTAAAACTAATGCTTTCCTAATGAAAATAAAAGATGGCACTGGGAATATTTTTGGCTTTATATCAAAGAAATTACTTTCACATCACTCACATACACTTTGCAAGCAATATTAGCAACTTCAGGTGTGGATTAACGAAATGGCCAATTGAAAAAATCACCATCTTCACCCCCCACCTCCCAGTGTTTCTATAAATGACTAGAAACTAGGTATACATTAGAAAAGGGTGTCTTGGTCAATGGTAGTTTTCTCTTTTTTAAAGCAGGTTTGAAGCCCAGGCAAAGGAAGAAAAAAATAGCTCTAACTTCTTTAGAGGGTTTGGATAAAATGATTCAGTTTTGAGCAGAATTGTTGTCTGTAGTGTTGAGGAAATGCTCTCTGTTGCGCACTTGTTTTCCCACCCATCTAGACTAGAATGTATTGTAGTTCTTTCTCTGTATCCACAAGTTTCCCTGAAAAGGGATCATGGAGATGATCCTCCTGTCAATTTTGTACTTTGCAAGCAAAAATAAGGAGGTGATGCTGACACCTCCTGACATGCTGACAGTCAGCATGTCTTCACTAAGTGAAAATAGTGCCTGACAAATTTTGTAGTCTTCTGTGGTGGGGCTACAGTGTTGGGAAGAGCAATTGATGCCATATACCTTGATTCATGCAAAACATTTGACGCTGTCTCACATGATATCCTTGTCTCTAAAACTGGAGAGACTTGGGCTTGATGGCTGGACCACTTGGTGGATAAGGGATTGAACTGATGGTTGTACTCAAAGAGTTGTGGTCTACAGCTCAATGTCCGAGTGAAGACAAGTGACAAGTGATTCTCCTCAAGGACTGGTATTAGGACCAGCACTCTGACAACTCTGTTAGTGACAGAGACTGTGTCATTAAACGCACCCTCAATGAGTTTGCTGGCAACAGGAAGCTGGGTGCTGTGGTCAAGACACTAGAGGGAAGGGATACCATGGAGAGAGACCTTGACAGACTAGAGGGGTAGGCCTGTGCAAACCTCATGAATTCCAACAAAGTCAAATGTAAGATTCTGCACCTGGGTTAGGGCAATCTCAAACACAGACACAGGCTGGCCAATGAGTGGTTTGAAAGCAGCCCTGAGGAGGAGGACTTTGAACTATTGGTAGATGAAAAACTTGGCATGACCCAGAAATCTGTGCTTGCAGCCTAGAAAGCCACCCATACCCTGTGCTGCATGAAAAGCAGTGTGATCAGCACATTGAGAAAGATGATTCTGCCCATCTACTCTGCTCTCATGAGACCCCACTTGAGTCTCAGCTCAGGTATACAGCTCTGGGACCCCCAAAATAGTAAGGACTATTTTGGACTTGATTAAAGTAGTCCAGAGGAAGGCCATGAAGATGATCAGAGGGCTGGACCAGCTTTCCTATGGAGACATGTTGAGAGAGTTGGAGTTGTTCAGCCTGGAGACAAGCAGACTCCAGGGAAACCTTATTGTGGCCTCTCAGTACATAATAGGCACCTACAAAAAAGCTCAAGAAGGATTTTTACATGGGTATGTAGTCATAGGACAAGGGGTAATGGCTTCAAACTGGAAGAGAGTAACTTTAGATTAGATAGGAAGAAAATCTGTACTGTGAGGGTGGTGAGGCAAAGGAACAGTTTGCCCAGAGAAGTTGTGGATGAAACTCCATTCACATTTCTGTAAGAGTTCAAAAGCAGGTTGGCTGGGGCTCTGAGAAACCTGGTCTAGTGAAAGGTGTCCCTGTCCATGGCAGGGGGTTTGGAACCAGATGATCTTTGAGATCCCTTTGAGATCCCTTCCAAGCCAACCCATTCTATGATACTGTGTATCTAAATAAAGGAAGCAAAAAAGGTAAATTCTGAGTGGATCCCAATTTCTTCCTGAGCACGTCTCATATCCATCACTGTAATTTAAATATCAGCATCAGTCTGTTTGGATCAGTAGACAGGTAGAAGGCAGCTGGTAAAGGCATAATGTACTAGCTTTAATAGTGGCACAGAAATAGTGGCAATGAACTAGGGAAATTACTTTAGATGATCACCAATAATTTTAATTGATGAAGAAAACTCATCCAGTGGAAAAAGCTAATTGGCAAACTAGCAAGTAAAAGTGATTTAATGTGTTCTATGGATCAGAAAATAGGACCTGGCACAGAGTATTGACTATTAGTGCAGCTGTTGTGAAGATGATCTGCATTGGAAAATTGAACTGAAAAAACCACCAGAGAGTAAAAGTTTTGGGACAAATACGCTGTATTTTCTGCAAGAAGTTTAGGATTTTTGTCCTCCTGAAGTTACCACTACTCACATAGCAAATCATTGTAAAGGCAGTGTAAGAGTCAATAAGAACATACAAGGATTTGTGAGAATTCAAAATCTTCAAAAATATGAAAGACCCATCCTGTCTGATACTCAATCAAAATGTCTCTGTTCGCCTTTTATTAAGACACTAACAAGATGAAGTGATTGAAAAGGAGTAGCCATACAGATGAATGAAAATAAATTCATTGAAAATGATCTTTATAATTTGTTTTACAGAAATCAGCATCCAGCTGGGAAAAATGAAAAGGTCCATGTCACAAAATACTTGCATGTTTTCTAGGCCCATAAAACACAGAGGAGACTCTAAAGCAAAACTTTGAGATGTGACTGGAGGTGTTACCTTCCAGTGAGATAGATGTAAATTCTTCCTAAATATATTAATATCAGTAGCAGATAAAAATATTTATCTTTTTAACATTGCACAGTGAGGAGAGGGACTTTTCTTACCCACATTCTGATATGCTAAAATCAAGTCTCTAATACCTCTTCCTTGCTATAGGAAGATACTGAGCATAGAGTGGATGTCTATCAAGCTCAAAATTTGATGCCTCAGCTTTATGTTAATAAAGCTAAATGAGATGTATCCCACATTTGGTGCTACATTTTTGTGTAACTAAAGACATTCAGATATTTTTTATTGTTTGACAGTTTTTAGGAAGTCTGGTGAATTCACTGGGTACATTTGACTAATATTTAGTAGTGAAATGTGGCCATATCTCTTCTTCTCCTTCTGAGGTAAATCCTGAATAAGATTATTTAAAATATTAGACTCCTCCAAGATGGATCATAAACTATGAACTGCTATCAAAGAGTTGGATCTTTATATTTTGTTGCTATGAGCTAGCTACCTGCTAATAATGTTGGAGGTTGCTTAGAAAGAAAGTTGGTTTTTCAGCTATGATTATCATTTTCTATTTTATGACTGAATTGATAAGTCAGATGTGCTATTTTATGCAAAACTAGCCAGGCTTAACTGGCAACTGAAACAATAAACTGAGACTGTGCATGTATGCAGAATATCAGCACAGTTTCTAATGTGTCAGGTTCTACGCTGGGCAGAGCACTTGGATGAAAGGGAAATGGATGGCTGATGACTAGCTTGGCATTTTAGCTGAGATTTAGAGAGCCCAGAGCAAGAACCAGTTTATAAATGCCAAAATCACTTACAGTAAAAGAACAAATGTATAAGTTCAAGTCAAATATTTTTCCTTCTACTGCTGACTATGTGCTATAAACCTCTGGGCCCACTAGGACTGATGAATAAATAGTGTTTAATGAGACATACTATTCTAAAAATCTATCTAGCATGTGTTCTGTGCAAAAGGAAGTAATTAAGGCCTGCATATTTTGAAACAGCTTACTGAATTTCAATTTAGACATTCTAATAATTAATTGATATCTCCAGTATGTTTATTGACTTTCAGTACTTCACAGTTACTTGAAATGATATAGCTGATTGATGATAAAAGTCAATTTCTGCCATCTTATATAAAATAGCATCTAATTTTAGTTCTGCCCCTCTGAAAGACATTCTGTGGAACAAATACTTGCCAATAACAGTGTCAGGAACTAACTCAATGTCTTTTTATTTGTTTATAACATGAGATTGGAGAGGATACAGGCATTTACTACTGGCTTTATATTCATCTGATCTGTTGTACCTGTGGTTGGCTATCAGGTAAGCCAAGTCACTGTTTGGCTTTAAAATCCTCTGTTAAACTGGCTTGATTTGATTTAATCTTGATTTATTTGAAAGATCATTGATTTTTCTTTACAGTGGAACTGTTGTTTTGTCTCCAAACCCTGCAGTGCTTTGATCTGTGTTTGCTGTTAAAAAGCCCTTTTGTAAAATAAAGTTGTGGTTAAAAAAAACATTGCATGGAGGTTACCTGGACACTTTACAACGTGACATTTTCTCTGTAAAAGTACTGCGTGAGAAGTAAACAGTAATACAAGAAGAAAAATGTCCTTTTAAAAAGCACAAGCCTGCTACACAAGATAAGCAGAGGGGATAATGAATGTTATAAACCCTGAAAATTACTGCTTATTTTAGAAAAGTTTATATGTCAGAGAGGAAAAAAAAGTAGATTAAAAGAACAGAGTGATTTGTGTACAGAAAACTGTAGTCCTTTCTCTAGTTAAAAGAAAAACTAACTTGAATTTTATCATTTAACTTGTGTTTCTTTATGAAGAGGAACATTCTGGTACTGCTGTTCAGGCTACTAAGTATCATATATCATCAGCTCATTAGGCACGTTACTTTATTACAGCACAAATTTGTTGGGGTCTTCAGCTAACCAGTAGGTAATACTGAGTGAATAGGTTTTAATTAGATTACCAGAATTCACTCTGTAGAAAGCAGGAATAGTGGTATAAATTCAACCGGAGCAAAAATATAGCTGTGAACGTCCGGAAGAGGTGACTTATAGGATAAGAATGTTTGTTCAACTGCTTTTTGAAACAAGTCCTTAGCATTTTTCTTGTCAGTGTTAAGGGTTTTCAGTGGTACAGCACTTGGCCTCTAAGGCAAGTAATCCGAAACATATTTCAAACACCATTGTCAGACACCAATGAAATAAATTTTCCAGTGCTTTATCAAGCAACACTCCTTAGGTTTCTTCCAGAGTTTTTCCAGTCAATGGTTATGGAATTTGACCTCATAAACTAAAGTACTGGTTAAGGAAGTCAGCTGTTTTGTTTTGTTTTGTTTTAATTTTGTTTTTCATTAAATAATCTCCCCTGTGTTAATGGGACATGACTTATGCTGAACTGGGATCCTACTTAGATGGGTCCAGTCTCTGTACACATGTATATATAATTTCAAAGGCTCACAAACTGAAAACTTCTAATTTTGTGAGTTCAAACAAAGGAAATCATGCATCTACACTTTCATGTCCCCAGAAAGGCTATAATTGCACACAGAACCAGCATTGTGAATAAACAAAATTTTGTAGACCTTGAATTCTTATCTCAACAGTGACCTGTTCTAAAAGCTTGTGCTGGAATTCTTCTCCTTGCTTGTCTTTAAGTTCTTCTGCCTGCTGTCAGAGAGAGAGAGAGGCTGCTGCTCTTTATCCTCAGCACAGAAATGGAGACAGATCTTTATGCAGACATTCTTTTGCCTCATCTTTGATTAGGTACTAGAATATCCAGAAAAAGTTGTGAGTGCCAGTTCCTCTCTGATGACTATACAGAGTATAAAAAGTTAGGCTGGATGTTTAAACTTAAGGAAGTTAAAATCATGCCAGATGATTCTAATCAAACTATAATCAAATATATGTGTCAAAGGAAAAGCAATATGAAACTCTCCTTGTATTTTATTTTTCATTCAAAAGACAAAGTTTTTAAGAGTAAATCTGTTTTGCAGTGTTCAAATATTTTCCTCAGGCAGATGTCTGTGAGCCTAGATTAAGACAAAATAAAGCATACAGACCTGTGTTGCACCTGTGGCAGAAGTGTCAGACCTGACTGAAAACTAAACTTCTAGAAAAAAAGAAGGATAAAATAAGCAGATGAACCCAACAACAGGGCAGATTAACAAGACGTATGATAGGCAGTTGTGGGACTTAAAGGTCATCCCTAAACATGAAGCGCGTTTACCCTTTTAGCTACAGTGCTGTGGTCTTGTTCAGGCAACAAGCCCTTGAGATTTCACAGTTATCCATCTACGTTGAGTTACATTGCTAATTTAAATGCCTAGTGATTATGCTGTGTTATGATATCAATTGAAAGGTCAATGAATTCAGGAAATTGCTTTCTTATATCTTATATGACAGTCTTTTTGCGATTTTCAACAAAAATTGCATAGCTGATTAATTTCCATATCACATAAGATAACAATCACAGAATGTAATGATAATATTCACAGAGAGATATGATGTACTTGCTACAGGTTTTAAAAACACAATATTAATGAATGAAAACAAAAATAATTGAGACTCCCTTATTAACTCTATTTCATATACAGAATAAGGCAAATAAAAAAATACAAAATTAGTTTAAAAGCTCCCTGGTTCCTACATTTTACTTTTGTATGCATTTTAGAAAGTATAAAAGGAAAGCTATGTATGTAAAGAAATATGGAGAAATGTATTAATACAATGTTTACAAATATTTGTCTAAATCCAGATGGGTGTTTACTTAACTGTTTCCAACCTTTTTTTTTTTTTTTTTTTGCACACAAATGAAATATTTACAGAAACACATTAACACATTTTTCTTGTAGGGATGCTTGGGGAATACAATTTTTTTTATGTAGATACCTGCTCATAGGAGAAGAAAGACATTCACACATGGACATATGTATTTGTTATTTGCTGTTTGCTATTCCCTACTGCTCTTTTTGCAGTCAGATATATCAAGAGTAGAAACAACAGCACGTGATGGTGATGACTAGACATGTACAGAAAATTTCAGGTAGCTATGGGAAGCAATCTGCAGGTTGAAATTGTTCATATTTATTGTCCATTGAACAATTAAAAATAAGAAAATTAGAGAAAATAATGAAAAAAACTATTAGTAATCAATGGCAAAATGGGCTATTGTATGCCCTGATGATTCATTGATTTTAAAGGGCTTTTTGCAAACCAATTTGTTTCTTTCATATAGATTTTCTTCTGATTTGGTCCTTTTAGAGCTCTGGGTTTGGCAAGCACTATAAAAAATCGTGATATTGTGGGTTCACATCGTGTATTGTATGAATGTCTAGTGTGGAAATAATTTTATGTAGAAAGTGAACAGTCTGTGATTTTCTATTCTAGCTCACTTTTAGAGGTTAAAACTTATTTACTCATGAACCGATCCATTCTTTAGTTACAGCTCCTTTCTCAGAATTCCCATATAAAACAATTTGTGTCACTTAAGAACTCAGAAGGATCTAGGCTTTTAAGATCAGATCTAACTAAGCATTTAAATTATGTCCTTAATTTAAACATGAATAATCACTGATTATCACTTTGCTGCATGCAACTTTGAAATATTTCTTTCTTTCTTTCTCTCATTTTTTAATTTTTCTTCCATCAAAATACAATTCTAAATTTGCCATGTTTTTTTATGTAATATTAAGTTTGTGATTCTGCTTTTTGACCACTGCTTTCAAGATAGCCCTCTTAATGGTTTGTGGTGATATTGTTCTTTATAATCTGTATGCTATTGCACAGAAATTAAGCTAAAAAAGCCTTTCTTTATGGGTTGTTTTGTTTTTTATCCTGATGTTTCTGTTCTCCATGCAATATCCATTAATCAGAAAGTGGAAGAAAGCATAAAAACAAATGTCCTCCCAAAGGGGCCAAGCAACCATATATTGAAACAAGGAAGCAGTGAAAAATAAGTAGTATGAAAATATGACACAATCAAATCTCTTTATTAATTTGGTTTGTCTCAGATGTAAGCTTCTTATTTTCTTTGACCTGATCCATTCACTTATGAGCTGAGTTCTATTCCAATCTGCAATGGTGAAGATGCCCCTCAAAGCTGAAGGTATTTGGCAAAGCTGACTCTGTCATCCAGTGTTTTTCACCTCCTAATTCTTAAATCCAAAGCCACCAAATTTGAAGAGAGGGAGGAACAAGAAAACAACTGATTTTAAAATATTTTGTCGACAATTAGATCTTGAAAATTGCAATGTAAAATGTATCTCTTCACAGCAAGAATGAGTCACAAATGATGCATTTATGTAATTGAGTAAATGAAGACTCCAACATAAAGATCTGTCTTGAAATATTTCTCTTTCATTATCAGCTCTCGCTGTAGAATTTACTTTCTCAGTAGGTTAATAAAGTGTTCTGAGAAGAAAAAAATTATTTTCCAGAGGGGCTGTACACATTCATGCCACCAGCATATATATCCAAGAGCTAATATAAGTCATAGATTGGTAGATAGAAACGTAATGCTATAAGAACTAGCAATTCTGACTGATAAACAATAAACAGTTCTAAATTTGTTTTATCTGGCTTATGGTAGTAATAATCAACAATTCATAATAATAATTCACTAAAAATGCCCATAATTTGAAAGTGTGAAATATTTGTGGCACATGCTTAAAAACTCAAAATCAATTTGATTTACCAGTGGTAATTAATTTCAGTTGAAATCTACATCAGGTAAACTACCTGTTGAAAAGTGAAATTTGAATTGCAAAAAAATGCTGCAGCAGCACAACTTTTATTGTTTTCTCTAAAGAGGTGTTGCTAGTATCTAACAGGTGCTTTCATCCACTCACTGAAAATTATCAATCTCTGCATTGCCAATGCTAAATATTTAGATCATAGAACTATGAATCTGACATTATATTTGTGACTAATGAAACAAGAATACTGATTTCTCAGGTTATTCAAGGTATAGAATATAGAAACAAAGTAGTTTCTCTGAACTTTCCTGGTGTTGGCTGGATGTTTTAGGTGACCTTGCAACTAAAAGCATCCTAGTAATTTCCAATACATGATCATGAGATGAAGAAGTCACATCCAGTTCTATGCTGAACAATACAAATTCTCCATTAGCTGTCCCCAAATCAATAAAAGCGAGCCAGAGAGATACCTGTCTGTCTCAAGGATATTATGATGGTTGAATACACAAAAGTCTATTTGACTGTACTGGGCCTCATCAGGCAAATTAACCACCCATCTGTCAGCCTTGTCCAGCCCTTGTTTTCAGCATTGCTTTCATAGAATACCAGTGTTTTCTGCTGGCAGGATTTTTCACCCTCAGACCAATAAGCCATATAACATCTTGTGTTTTCAGAGGTCTTGGCTTCCACAGTATTTGGGGTGCTAGAATGTGTCAAAATAAAAGACTTAGAAACATCTTAAAAGACAAAGTTATATTGCTTTCTGTCCAGAACATGGAACAGTTCCATGGAACAATTTCTAGTAACATAGAATCATGTAAAATTCAATTTTTGTGCAATATTTTGTAATGTCTAGTACATATGTCATGATGGCACTTAAATTTATATATAGGTGTTAAGATGACATTTGTTTTATCACAAACCATTCCTTCATAACCCTTGAATCTGAACACATGATCTGGGTTATACCTTTTAGTGTAGGGAATCCTTCATGATTATTGTTAGAATAGTGCCCTGAAGGGCTCTTATGAAAAGGTTAAGAACTTCAGACCAAGTTATAACCTCAGTATTGACTTCCAGATGTAGCCATTTATTTGAAATTAAGTATCTTATTTACTTTTAATTTTTGTTTTTAATTTCTATGCTATTTTAAAATTATACTTTCTGCTTTGCTTAGTAAATTTCTATTTGGTGATTAAATACTGAAATGAGTTAATGGCTTTCACTTTGATAAATTATCTTGTTACGAGCATATAGCTGCATCATCTGGCATAGGCAAAAAAGTGATTGTAAACAATATGAATACTCAAAAAGTACTTGCATAGTGAAATCCAGTTTTTAGAAAATCATATCGCATATTTCTTGTGAAAAAACAGCTTAAAATGTCAATGCTAACATGGCAGATAACTTGGTGCATATGTGCCTGAAAATACTGATGAAACTTGAACTGAACAAAAGCAGCATATCCTGAATCCTCCAGTTGACAAGTGACATAAGACAGAACTGCAAGACAGGAAGATGATCATGTGTTGTGCCACTGCACACTGACTATTGAGATTTAGGAAGAAATATTCTCTCAAAATGGGTAAATATCTTGATTGAAGGAAAAGTCTTGGACACAGGTGAAGACCATGGAAATCCAAGTACTGTGGACAGACAAATGCCGGGGGATGGCCTGGGATTTGAGAGGTAATGCACGAGGCTGCTCACTGTGAGCAGCAGCATGGCAAGAACCAGCATGAATTTCTGCCCAATATTCCTGGAACAGCAGGGATGCCCCTGCAGGAAAAGCATGTCAAGACCTATTGAACATATGGCTGGAGGGGAGTGACTAAGTGAGGGAGTGATGGAGTGAGTAGACTGGAGTAAAAGCTCTAATCTTCTTGGTTCTTAAATAAACCCCAGGATCTTTAACCAGTGGGCGTTGCCATTTACTCTGTCCTTGTCCATGACAGATCCTTAATTCAATTAGCTACCTAGACACCTACCTCATCATTACTTTCAGCAGGTCAGACTGCTGTGCCCAAATGTCCCTGTTTTGACTACTCAAAACAACAGATTCAGATATGTCTGATGGAAGACAGACTGGTTACACCCTTGGTGATATCATTACTCATTCAAATATATGAAATTCATGAGCTTTGAAACTGCTCACAGCCTGGAAGAGGAGGCATCTGTCCCTTGCTGTAATTTATTAATTTCCATCTGAAATTAAAATTAAGAAGTTTTCAGATATTTAATTCAGATAAGAATTTTCTGAAAAATCTGTGCCTGCCCGAAACCCAAAACAATATTACTGTTTGTATTTTGAAATATGGTCAGATATACAAAATCTAGAGGTGGGCATGCTGGTAGACAACAAATTGACCATGACTCAACAATATATATATAGGACAACATTTTACTCATTCAGAGCTTTCATGGGAGCTCAGGAACTGGCTGCTGCATGAAGAGCCGCTTCTTTGCAAGAGGGAAAATTATGCTTCTTGGATCTGGTCCAAAAATGGTCTTGAAAGGAATAGTAATTTTTCCATTTATTTTGGTGAATTAACATTAAACAGTGCAGATTTTAATTCAGTGTCCTGTTTAATTCCATGTCCAACGAAGCATCTAAATGGGAATTCAGACTTGGTTTTGGGGTTTAAAGAAGCAATGTTGAGCTCTCAAGGCTCACAACTTTAACACTTCTCCTGTCTTGTTTCATTCCAGTCAGTTATGTAGATTACCAACATCAAAATTGCTCACTATTAGAAGGTTCCTGCAAAACTCAAAGAGGAAAAAAGCCAACGCATTGGCAACAAATGGTGCTGTTGACACAGTAAGTGGCACTCAAATGACCGGGTGAGCACTAATTCAGAGAACATACATTATATGACATTTCTTTGGGGATGTTTGCTACTTATTGCAATGAAACAAGATTGTAATCATTGTTATTATCTTAAATGCATAAAGAAGGGTTAATTAAGGGCTTGATTCTAATTCTATATCAGGTGCTTCAGAGAGCAACCCTTTAAATACTGAATAAGTGAGAGTAAATTGCAAACAGTATTGCTTCACTCTAACTTCTACAGTGATTCCACTTGACCAGTTGTGCTCAGAGTCTAGAATAAGGCCCTTGGTTTTATCATAGAGCCAGTTTTTTTCTAAAGGAACTAGGACACCAACTTACTTATGACCCAAAGTAAGCTGCTTACTGTTCTCTGAAATCAATCTCACCACTCTTTCCTTACTCATAGTGACGCTATACACTGGGAAAGTCCCTTCACACTACCTCAGGTAGGGTGCAATTCAGTGAAATTTGATAAGAAGTAATGCCATATTTCAGTATATACACAGAGTATGCATAGTATACCTACCTAATACGCTTCTACTTTTGATTATTTCTGAAGAGTGTTTGCCATCTTCATGTTTAGAAATAGAAAATATTTTATTTTTTATAAAGTGGCATTTTTGGGGGATTAGTGATAACTACAAATATGTTGTGCGTTATTTCTCCCTCTATGGATGAAAAGGTCACTAGGGTATTGTAAATTTTATAAAAGGCAGTCAGAGATTTAAATTGTATTTTTGTTCTAAGACGAAGGTATGCACAGCAATATGTAGCTTGATAATTGAAAGCTACACATGCTAAAGCTTAAAATTAACATAGTAATACTTCTGTTTACTGAATGCATGTGGCCAGCTCCATTCTATTGTGACAAAATCTCCTTGGTGCAGCTGGATGATCTCAATGACAGATCTTAGATTTGGAACACGGCACAAACACTTTTCTTAAATTTATCAAATGTATTTCATTTATTGTTTTTAATTACTAGATCTGTCATGCATCTGTTTCATCCATTTGGAGAACCTTTGAAACAGATCACATACCTTTGACATATTGTTATGACTACAAGGAGAAACTCCCTTCTAAAGCTGATGAGGTGAATATGCCATACTTCTTGTGTTCCAGTGTGATCCTTAAAACTCTTCTGCATGTCAGGAGTCCTGACTGACAGTTAGTGAAAACACTGAGTGAATCCACATTTTCCTGAACTCTAATTTTGTTATCAGTTGCTGCATGTTCTGTACAGGCCCAATATATCCCTTTGGATACAGTGGAACAATTTACAAGGAAAGAGGATATTTGTTTCACAGGTCCTGCTATACATATAGACATGCAAAAGGTTACATTTTCTTCAGAAATAGTAGCATATATTCACTTATCGCAGAAAATTAAAAGTGAGAAAAAAGAAGTACGTTCTCTCAGGCACATGGTGTGANGATTCCTTCATGTTTCTTGTAACTGAGTTCTGTAGAACCACCCATACAGTATAAAGTATTCTTCCTATCTTCTCTTTTCATAAGCATTCATAATGCATATATACTATGTTTGATTCTTTTGTAATTTGAGGCAGTTTTCCTTTATTATTTTGAAAAAGGCTACATGTATAAGGGGCAAGTATTAAATTTACATTCTTGTTGTTAGGGTCATTGCTTTGCTCTTTCTGTGACTATGATGCAGAGGAAGCCACACTGCAGAGATTTTGAAACAGAATGGAAATTTTAAGTTGAATAACATCCCTGTGACCTCGTTCTATGCCCGTTGTAAGTTTTATGGAAGATCCATCAGGGAAATATATTACAATCAGGCATCCTCTTCAAATAATTTCTAACTGATAAATTATCCTAGAGCCCCAGACATGCAATCTGATGAGAACACAGCAATGAAGCTTTAGGGCTGAGATTCTAAAAGGTCTATGGAGTATAAGTGCAGTAATAGTGGCAGTTGCTAATATCATCAGTAAGTGAAGGCTTTTCAAATAACCTAATTTTAATATTTATCTAAACAAAACAGTAGAAAATTGCATGGAGAAGTACAAATCATATTGTCTAGTTACCACTTTCTTACAAAAGAAAATACAATTTATGATTCCATTAAAATTTTCTAAGGAAAAGTAGACCCATTTTTATCCACTTCCATTAACAAGCATGGGGGGAAAAAAGAAAAAACAAGCGGGTTTGCTTTTAAAAATGAAAATTCCTTATGTATCACTTTGCCCCAGGAAAAAATTTAACAGTTTCTATTACAAAGTGCTGCTAGAGATTGACCATAATATATAACTAATATGAAAGGATCAAAAACTTGGGTTTTTTTATCCCTCTTTAGGCCAACATATGTCTGTTAATTTAGATGAGAACTCTATTAAGTTGCGTAAATTCATGTAGATCCAAGGCAGACCTAACAACAGTGTTTTTGTCAAAACTGCAGGCAAATAGCGTTGTGTGATAACTGCTTCAGAGCCTTCAGCTATAGTTTTTGGCAAACTGTGCTCTTCTGGGGTATCTTTGGCCCCAGACCTTCCAGAATGCAAGCACTTTGAGAGACACTGATTACAGGTTGACATCCTCTCAGTGGAGAGCAGATTACACAGGAGCTCATACAGAGGGGTTGCATGAGCAGCTGAGTGGGTAACTAGCATATGAAGTCGTATTTGGTTTATGTAGCAAGGCTTTGGTAGCAGGCTGCAGAAGCAGCTTTTGTGAGGTGCTGCCAGAACCTTTCCCTGTGTCTGACAGAGCCCATGGCAGATGACTCTTAAGACAGACCTGCTGTCCAATGCCAAGCCCATCAGTGGCTGTGATAGTGCCTCTGGGAAAACAGAGCTAAGAAGGAAGAAAAACTACTGTGTTACTAAACAGCAACTACAAGAGAGNCTGACTGACAGTTAGTGAAAACACTGAGTGAATCCACATTTTCCTGAACTCTAATTTTGTTATCAGTTGCTGCATGTTCTGTACAGGCCCAATATATCCCTTTGGATACAGTGGAACAATTTACAAGGAAAGAGGATATTTGTTTCACAGGTCCTGCTATACATATAGACATGCAAAAGGTTACATTTTCTTCAGAAATAGTAGCATATATTCACTTATCGCAGAAAATTAAAAGTGAGAAAAAAGAAGTACGTTCTCTCAGGCACATGGTGTGATTCTTGCGGTTGTTCCGTGCAGGTTCAGGAGTTGACCTGACAATCCTTGTGGAGCCCTTCCAGATCAGGAGAGTCTATGATTCTATGGAATTTTTAGTTAGCTATGCTGATACAGGTTGTATCTTCTTCTCTGAGGTAGAGCTTCCTTCTAGTAACTTTACACAGACATTGTTTTACTGTGCTGTTGATTATTCTATTTCTCTACCACCATCTCAGAAGAGAGGAAGAATACAGCCAAAGAGTTATAACTGCCCTAATATTTTAATTATAATTTTTAATTAATTATATTAATTTATATTAATTTATTTA
>VXBC01000927.1:263608-319530 GCA_013399945.1 Ploceus nigricollis | reverse complement strand
AGACCCATTTTTATCCACTTCCATTAACAAGCATGGGGGGAAAAAAGAAAAAACAAGCGGGTTTGCTTTTAAAAATGAAAATTCCTTATGTATCACTTTGCCCCAGGAAAAAATTTAACAGTTTCTATTACAAAGTGCTGCTAGAGATTGACCATAATATATAACTAATATGAAAGGATCAAAAACTTGGGTTTTTTTATCCCTCTTTAGGCCAACATATGTCTGTTAATTTAGATGAGAACTCTATTAAGTTGCGTAAATTCATGTAGATCCAAGGCAGACCTAACAACAGTGTTTTTGTCAAAACTGCAGGCAAATAGCGTTGTGTGATAACTGCTTCAGAGCCTTCAGCTATAGTTTTTGGCAAACTGTGCTCTTCTGGGGTATCTTTGGCCCCAGACCTTCCAGAATGCAAGCACTTTGAGAGACACTGATTACAGGTTGACATCCTCTCAGTGGAGAGCAGATTACACAGGAGCTCATACAGAGGGGTTGCATGAGCAGCTGAGTGGGTAACTAGCATATGAAGTCGTATTTGGTTTATGTAGCAAGGCTTTGGTAGCAGGCTGCAGAAGCAGCTTTTGTGAGGTGATGCCAGAACCTTTCCCTGTGTCTGACAGAGCCCATGGCAGATGACTCTTAAGACAGACCTGCTGTCCAATGCCAAGCCCATCAGTGGCTGTGATAGTGCCTCTGGGAAAACAGAGCTAAGAAGGAAGAAAAACTACTGTGTTACTAAACAGCAACTACAAGAGAGAAGTGAAAATATGTGAGAGAAACAACTCTGCAGACACCAAGGTCAGTGAAGGAGGGGGAGGTGTTCCAGCACCAGTCCGAGATTCCCCTGCAGCCTGTGGTGCAGACCATGGTGAGTCAGCTGTGCCTCTGCAGCCCACAGAGGTAGGTCCACAGGGCAGCAGAGATCCACCCACACCCTGTGTTAAAGACCCCATGCTGGAGCCGTTGGATGTCTGAAGAAAGCTGTGACTCCATACAGCAACTCTGGAGCAGGCTCCTGGAGAGACCTGTGTACCCCTAGGGAAACAGGAGCCCATGGTGGAGAAGAGCATAAGAAGTCCTCTCCCTGAAGAGCAGGCAGCAGCAGAGACAACATGTGATGAACTGACTGGAACCCGTTTCCTGTCCCTCAGAGTGGCTGGGAGAGGCGGGGAGAAAATTAGAAAGAAGGAAGGGGTGGGTTCAAGTGTTTTAAAATGTGGTTTTATTTCTCATTACGCTCCTCTAATTTGATTGGTAATTAATCAAAAAATTTCCCCAAGCAGAGTCTATTTTTCTTGTGGTCATAAATGCTGAAAGATCCTCCTGTCCTTATCTCAGCCCACAGAGCATTTTGTCATATTTTTCTCCCCTGTCACACTGAGGAGGTGGAACAATAGAACCAGGGTCAACTCACCACATAATAAAGGAGGTATGTAGTCTTTTGGGACAGAAGACAGAGTCAGTCTTTCCACAGAGCCAACATTTACCTTCTTTCCTGTCCTCTAACTACTGAAAAATTGTTCCCTCATGGAACTGAATTGTTTAAAATAGTCTTCTCTCTTTCCCAAAATTCAAAATTGTGTTAGATAAGGCAATCAAGTCTATACAAGTTCTATGAGTTAAATAATTTCCATCAAGCTTACAGACCTCTCACAAATAGTTTGGTGTAATACAAATCCCAAAACTTTTAAAATGAATAAAAGAATTCTTTGGAAGAGACAAAAATTACTAATCAACTCAGAATGAGCATCACATATTTTAAGACTGATCAAAGAGACAGAAGCAAGTATAATATCCGCTCTTTAAAAGATTAAACTCTTCCATGCAAAGATATTTTAATTAGAAAGTTTCTGGGATTGCTTTTTAAAATATCACTGCATAACTTGAAAATTTACAAAATAAATTAAGAGTGTGATTAGGAAGCAAAGTAGTATAAAAATTTAATAAAAGTAACTTGAAAGAAAAGCAATAAATTTTGGGTTTTATAAAAGAATATGAGCAGGAACAATGTCAGAAGCTAGTGAATATGTGATATAATTCACCATGGAGAGCAAAAGGGAAAAAACAGGAATCCAAAGTGGAATGCATATAGGATAACTTAAGACATTTGTGTTGCAGTATCTACATTTGCATTACTCATCTTTTAGTAGTCATTACTGAAAAATAGGTATTCCAGACTGCCATTAAACTCAACTCAACATATCTGTTTAGTGATTCACTGTAGTTGGTGAGATATCTCCAGGAACATATGATATAATTTTCTTGACTAAGGCACTTGTATTCAGTGTGTAGAAAATCAATTGCAAATGCTTAAAAACTATATCTACATGAGTGGAGATTTAGTCTTCTTAAATCAGGCATCCATCTATACTGACTGATGGAGTAGGGAGCAAAAATAAAGTGATGGATGCCTACGTAGCCTCAGGTCAGCTTAGCATAAACTTATTTTGAAGTCTGGTACTAAAGAGAACAAGCTGATTTTTGAAAAGGTGATGGTAGGATTATGTGATACCTTTGCAGTCAGAAAGAGGTTTTTATGTATAGGGGTAGGATTTGGTTCCACAAAAAATGACTCATAGCTAAGAGGATCCAAATCTGCAAGGAAGTGAAAGGAGATACGTGGCGGTGTGTTTAGTATTAATTGTATTAGTAAAATGTTATTTGTTAGAATTAACTCCCTGTTGGTATGTTCCTTCTTCCCCCCCCATGTTCTCCCCTCAGAATAGTATGGTCCAAGTTGTTTTTCTCCCAGTTTTCCCGCCACTCAGTCCTGTCGTTTAATGTCAATCTTGTGTCTCCTCCCCTCTCCCACCTTATAAGGTTCATCACCCCATTGTCCGTCAAGTTACCCCTCCCAGTTCTTTCCAGAATGTTCTGTGTCTATCACCCCTTCTTTGTATACTGATTTTGTTTCAAGTTCTCCCCTCCCCGATTGTATCGCTATTGGTCAGAACCCCTGATGTAATCCCCTTTTGCTGTACCCCTATTGGTCTGAGAGAGAACCACCTCTCTCCGCCCCCCCCCTGTATAAACTGTTGCGCAGCCCACCCCCAAGTGACTCTCGTCCCTGCTCTCCTCTGTAGAAGTTCCCTGTTCTTAGAATAAAACTTCTTCAGAACAGCAAACCAGAGTCCCTCTCTTGCTTCTTGCCTGGATCTAGTAGCAGCTGGGTTGTCTGTTGCTGTGCACCCACGCCGCAGCAATCAGCTTGAGCAGGGGAGCTTGCCTTGCCTCCTGCCAAGCCCACACTCGTGGCTCCTCTCTGGCCTCGGGTGACTGGAGCCAGCTGGTGTTTGGACACTCACCAACCGGCCAGAACCCAGAAGAGCCGCAGAGATGCCCTGCTCTAGCTTCAGTTTTGTCAGTTGCTAGTAGCTATAGCACAGTTAATCTAAAGCAGTATTAAATATTTTTATTTAGAGAGTTCTACTCTCTGTGTGAGTGACTCCCAATGGGTAGAAAGCTGAAAGTTTTGGTTGATTACTATAGGCGTATAGTGTCATTTCAGCAGTGCTGAGAATCCTATTTAGACTATAGATGATGATACAAACGAATGAAGGTTTTCTAGGTTTTCTATATGTTCCTTCTGATCTCTACCTGAACCAGATGAATGTGTTGCATGACATCCAATATCCAAATTTGTCAACTGAATTCCACTATAGATGCTTAGGCTGCCATTGACAGGATTGTAAATGTAGGGATCAATTAATTAGTCCATTCATAGTTTTCTAGGGCAAATGGACATGTTCTTGGGTATCTTACCTTGCCTCTGTCTACTATACTAGAAGGGTATTGACTTTTGCAAGCTGTTTCTTGAATCTACCAAAAAACTTGGCTTCCTTGGATGCCTTGAGGATGACTCAAGTGCTCTGTGTTAGTACCCAGGGCTGCTGAGTGTAAGTAGCTGAATCAAGCTGCATTAATGATAAGAAAATGGATGTATGTACAGACTGGGGAATGAGACACTGGAGACCAGCACTGAGGAAAGGGAGCTGGGGGTCCTACTTGACAGCATGTTGAACATGAGTCTGCAGTGCCCTGGCAGCCAGGAGGGCCAACCATGCCATGGGGTGCATCAGGCACAGCATCACCAGCCAGGCAAGGGAGGGAATTGTCCTGCTCTGCTCAGCACTGAGGTGGCCTCACCTGGAGTCCTGTGTGCAGTTTTGGACAGCACAATATAAAAATATACAAAGCTAACAGAGAGTGTCCAAAAGAGGGCTACAGAGATGGTAAAGGGTCTAGAAAAGAAGCCAATCTGAGATCATTTGGTCTGTTCAGCTTGGAGAAGAGCAGGCTGAGGGGAGACCTCGTACCTATCCGCAACATCCTCACAAGAGAAAGCCAAGGATCAGGCACTCATGTCTTTCTGGTGACCAGTGGCAGGAAATTTTCCCACAGGAATGGCATAAAGCTGTGTCAGGAAGGTTTAGATTGGATATCAGAAAAAGATGTTCCATCCAGAGGGTGGCTGGCCAGTGAAACGGGTTCCCCAGAGAAGTGGTCACAGCTCCAAGACTGAGTTCAAGAGGCATTCAGACAATGCTCTCAAAGCCCATTGTGGGATTTCTTTTTTTTAGGGGGGGCGGTTCTATTCTTGTGTGAAAGCTTGGATCCCCAATTAGAAGTGTAGCTTACCTGGCACAGAATCCTGTCTGTGACTCACTTGTCCAGACACAGGCATTTTAGTTCCACCTGAGAGAATCCCAAATGCATGAGATAACTCCATGGAGCTAACAGATACAGCAGAGTACCTATGAGAGATTCATAATCCATTGAAGCAGCAGATGAAGGCTAGACAGGTCTTTCGATGAAATCTTAAACTGAAAAATTTCTATATGTAAGCAACCACATTAATGCTAAGAGCTCTACTGTGTACCTGATTTTTCGTATTTCTATCACCCTTTTGTAATAGTATCACATTAAAAGCTAATATAATTGTGAAGCTAAAAATAATTTTGAAATTAAATACTGCTGAGTACAGACAATAATGAAAAATCTGTTGCATCAGGAGTGGGAGAAAGATTGTGTCAGCTCCCTTTAGAAAATTTCTGTGAATGGCTCTCTTATGAAAGAAACCATATGCCTAACATCGACACATTTCCTTAAAACAAAGAAAAATATAGTAATACCTTAATTTTATGGGTTTCATCTTAATTTAATGAATGACATTTAGGATTTTGGCATTTATTTCAGCAGGTCCAGAAATCAGCAATGGAACATTGATATACATTTCATTTTCCTCTCATTGATAAGCCTCTGCTGTACAGAAATTCTAAATGGAAAAAAAAAATTAAAAAACCCAACAAAACAAGCTAACAGTGGTACTTCAGTATTTTGAGGTCAAAACTGTGGTTTATACAAAGCAATGCTTTTAAGATTTTTAGTTGAAATTAACTGAATTAACAATGAAATAAAATGCCTCAAAAGACAACCTTTTTTAAAAATATGTTTCTGTAGCGTCTCTCTTTAGCATCTGTCAAGAGAACCCTCAAGGGACCAAAAATTCTGAATACCAAAGACGGGGCTAGTATTAGAAGTGTCACTGTTGTGATCATCTGCACTGCTGCTGTTGCTGCTGCTGAAGGGTTTGTGCATGAATATGAGTATTCCTTGGAATGAATGGGCACACGTAATACAAAAAGTAGAAAGAGGATGTTCTCAGTGCCATGACTGGAGTGTCTGTCTTTAAGGTGGTGCATGGCTTTTGGTCTGGTGGTTCAAGAGTTTGCACAGTTTTTACAATGCAAAGAATCATTAAAATTTGGCTTGGTTTTGTTCTTACTTTGGTGTCACATATAGTTGATAAGTTTCAAGGGTAAAGACTTTAACTTCCAAAATCTCCGATGATTTTATGTTCTTGATTTGGCATAATTAGATGCAAGCTGAAGGATAGTGACAAAAGAGACAAAATTAAGAGTATGGGATCATGGAATTTTTTCTAAAGCAAATGTGTCTTAAATATGATGTATGCTATGGGTATGTACGTAGTTTTTATATCTTCCTTTACTTCTAGCTTTATATTCCTTTAGTGGATGTATTGATGACATCTAAATTGACAAAAGAAGTCAGTTCTCAGCAAAGATTGTAAGAAGAAGAGAAATTTTCATTTTGAGGCTGAGCAGGAAAATCTAGAGCTGGGCTACTTGGAAAAAGAGGAAAGGCATGCACAACAGTTTGCATATTCACTGAACATGGTTTGTGAGACATTTACAGAAGTGGAGGTGAGGAAGAGAAGATTGTGTTCAGTTCAGTTTCCTAGAGAGGCCACTGTTTCTGGAGAGTCTCTAGCGGCCAGAAGTCTGGCTGCCAGCAACTGCTGCAGAGGCCATGGGTTTCCTGTAGCTCGTAGAATCACAGAATTATAAAATGGTTTTGGTTGGAAGGGATCTTAAAGATCATCTAGTTCCAACACCTCTGCCATGGGCAGGGATGCCACCCACTAGACCAGGTTGCTCAAAGCCTCATCCAAAATGGCCTTCAACATTTATTTCCACTGATGAGTCATCTGCAAATTCTCTGGGCAAACTGTGCCAGATCCTATGACACAGAAGACCCATGTCTATGTTGATTTCCATGTCTCTGTGTGTCTCAAATGAAGGTTAGTTATGGTACCAGATCATCTTGGACAGAGGAAAAAGACAAGGTGATGTTTTTGAATGCATGAAAATAGCTACACTGTAGGCATCTACGTCTGTGTGAGATACAGTTTAAAATAGATGGAGATGGAAAGCATCTGTAGATGTGAAGGATCTTTTGTAGTAATGGAGTGCTGAAAGACGATGGGTGAATAGGTCTTATATGTGATTATTTCTCTTCATTTTCAGAAAAACAAGCCTAGGCTGAGAGGTAGGGATCAGCACTTACAAAGGATTCTCCTGAAACTTCAGGTTCAGGCTGGAGTGTCAGGCATTGCTAGGGCTGTGAGCAGGAAATTGACACATCACTTTGAGTGTCTAGAGAGAGAGAATTGACAAGATGAATTAATTTTAATAGCAGAACTGGAAAGGATAGATTTAGAGGAAGCAATGAAGAAGAAAGTGTTTACAAGGAAACATGGAGCAGACATTTCAATACCATGAGATAAGAACTTTTGTCACTCATTAAAAAAAGCTTTATTTTTGGACTTGAAAACAAGAATTGTCATGCTATATCTGCCATTAATTTAGCAATTGGAAATGTCTGTTTTAGGTAGTGGTACCTCAGTTTCCTCTGATCAGAACAAGAAATGATAATGCTTTAAAAAATTTTACAACACATTCATGTAAAGTATTACAGAAAAATTTCTAACTGCAGAGACTGACTTTTGGTATATATATGCCAGTTAAATTCTGGAAGAGGCCAACCTAAACAGTACATATAAAATTACTAAAAAATGCTATTTGAAATACTAAGAGAAGTAACAAGAAAAAATCAAAATTAAAAAAAAAAAATCCCAAACAAACAATCAAACAACCAGTTAAAATAAACGACTAAGCCTGTTTTAAACTGATTTAAAATTCAGTTTGAGGAACTAATCACACATAGACAGCCTGCGGTTGTGGCTTTTTAATCCAGTAGGTGTAAAATTGAAATCCTCACATTAGTATGGGAGAACTATTTTAGGTAATTAGGGCAAAGCCTGTGTAAGATGTTCTAAACATAAAACATTCAGGGAAAAGAACTGTGATCAAAATAGCATGTTATAAACTTTGTAGAGTAGAAGATGATTTTAAGTGTACTGCATTAGTTTTGGGCAGTTTTACATTATGATTTATATTATTTTTCTTTAGCACTAATGCAGCAACACTTTCAGTCTTCAGTTTTTACTTTTTCTGATTCGTTATCACTATAAACACCATCAACAAAAATCCTCAGCACTGACTGTGGAGGCAACTTTGAATCTTGGTTTGCTCTTCATATCCATATAGAATCTGAACTTTGCTGTGAGTTATTGACGAGTTTTTGAGCTGCTAGCTTACTGTATACATCTAAACATTGAAAGGGTTGAATTGCATTCTTAAGGAACTTTTCCTTGTACTTGGATATTGAGTTCAGCTTCCAAATTGTAGATTGTAGATGTTGATTGCAGTTAATTAAATTTAGTTGTCTCAGCGCACAATTTTACATCCATTTATGTGTTTATCTCATCATTACAGTCAGTGATGATCTAGCAATAACTAGTGAAAGCAGTTTAGAAAGCAATTCATTTCACCAGAAAATAGACAGTTATTTTTGTTTATCTGTAGTTTTCTAGTATCCATTAACTAAAACCCACCCAGATGTATAAATTTTGATGTTTAAATATAATTATACAGTATCTTCCTCTGTGGTAGTCAGATGTAGCTGCGTATTTCATCTCTCTATGTGGGAAAGTATCTTTCTATAGGAAAGATGGTATTTTCTATAGGAAAAAATGTATGCAAAATGTGAGGGACTAAATGAGACAGATTTCACCCCACCTGGAGACTTGATACTGCAGGACTCTAGGATAACTGTCCAAAAAAAACTTACATAAAAAACATATAGTGGGGGTACTACAGATGGATAAAAAATCCTATTGTTGTGGCAAAAAACCCTTTGCACATATTACAGGTTATTACATTGAATAGATCTAAAATGACAATTACGTAGTTAAAAGTTGGTAGAAGAAGATGTTATTTTCCAACATCAAAGATGACTTTGATGTTGGAAAGGTGTTGAAGGTGGAAGGCTACCCTGGCCTAAAACTGCTGATTATTCGCTTTTGAGATGTTATATCTCTTTAAGATTTCGTGCGCCCTACCCATTGGGAAAAGGAGAACTTAAGTAACTCACTATGTAGACAAAGCTCAAAAGGAAAAGAGTACCAGTATAATTTGTAGTTAGATTAAGCTTCTGTATTGATTTATTTTTTAGTAAAGCAGAAGCAAGCTGACCCCATCTTGATGATGTATTCTGAGAACATATTCAGAGAGCTCAGCAGTCATAAAGGTTTATGAGCAAAAAGATGCAATTTAGGGAGAACTAGTACAGAAACAATTTAGTGACAGTAAAGAGGTCAGTAGACAGAGGACAACTGTTGCCTAGCACTAGAAAGGATAATGCAAGCTTCTCCAATGCCACTGAACCAGATATCCAGGCCTGGCTTTTCATATAAGTGGTTCAGGAATTCAAGGATACATGTATGTAGACATCTCTGAGTACCTGACCTTTCCTACTAGGAAAATTTCAAAGTGGCAAAAGTCTGAGTTTGCTAATGTAAAAATTCACAGTGACGATATTGAATAGACATTCTTCAGTTGTCACCAAAATTCATTCAGTATGAAATGAGAAATATCTTCTCAATTGCTTTTTTGAAGGAATTTTGTTCTTACAAAGCATAGATTTAAACATTTTTAGTGAAGCTACAACACATATTACAACTTCTGGTTTCTTATGTATGCTTTGTTTCAAAATTAATTTAAAACATAGGAAACACTCAATTTGAAACTTGTGCAATCATAACTATAAGGCTGAGAATCCTTACTGCTACCTTAAGTTGTAGGTCATGACAAGCACTTTCACAGACAGTTGCTTTGTAAAACAATTTATAACTGCTCAACAAAATTATCTGTCATAGAAAAACTCACAGCACTGAAAGGTCGACCAGGAAAAAATCAAAATTAAATGATTCCTTCATGGCTTACTTTGGTAATTAGTAATTAATTTTGTGCTAATTTCCATTGATTTCTCTGGATTCAGAGGAGAACTGAAGTACTTCTTGTCATGAGATCACTATAAGATATTTTAGGTCATGAAGAGATAAAACTTCTTTTTATAATCTATCTCTGTTTTAAAGATTAAGGAGCCTCTAGTATATTGTTTATTTAGGTATAGACAAATTAGTAAATGTTAATGACTGAATAGTGTAGAAAGGTTTGTATGAACACAAAGAGTTGGGTTTTCAATATGTTTAGTTAACTGAAAAGTAGTCATATATTGGTTTGGTTGGAAGGGACCGCAAAGATAATTGAGTTCCATCTAGTAGAAAATTTGCAGTTGAAATGAAAAAAATACCATTGCAAAACAAACTTTTTTTCTGAAGAACTTGTTACAGAGATGCAAGGTTTTGCAAGATGCAAGATTTCAGACTTCTAGGTTATGTTTTTTTCTTTCAGAGGCACCTTGAACAGAATCTGTATGAGTAGTTTTATTTTATTTATGCTGATCTTTCTACAGATATGTCCAGAGAGTGTAAAAGCAAACCTTTCTTTCAGGAATGTGGAAAGGTTGGGGTTTTTTTGAAGTAGAATCGTAGCATGGTTTAGGTTGGAAAGGACCTTTAAGGTTGTGTAGTTTCCATTCCCTCTGCCATGTACAGGGACAACTTTCACTAGACCAGAGCTCCATCTAGCCTTGATCCCTTCCAGGGGTGGAGCATCCACATCTTCCCTGGGCAACCTATTCCAGTGTCTCACCATTCTCATTGTAAATAATTTCTTTCTATTATCTAACCTAAATCTACTCACTTTCAGTTTAAAGCCATTCCCCTTGGTCCTGCCACTACATGTTCCTATAAAAAGTCCCTCTACATCTTTCTTGTAGGCCACTGTCAAGGCACTGCAATAGTTCACTCTTATGGAAAGGTTAAAGCAAAGGTTCCATTCTGTTTTCAACCTTACTGCCAAATTATAGTAGCAGTAATAATATATGCAAATACATATATGCACACGTACAGAATGTGACATCTCCTTAAACTGAACTATATCTGACTACATAGAAAAAGGAACTTTATGTAATGAGGATTATTATATCACTAAGGCCAGGAGCTTGACAGGATTCAGAAAGTAATTTGTCACTGATGAGAACATCTATAGGATTAAAAATAAAACCTCGTAATTTAGACAGAATGCAAACTTGTATTCCTTAGGCCTCTTGTAAGAGAGTTAGGAAGAGACGCTGCTAGGAGCAAAGAATTGAAGAATTTCCCAATTCGTTGCTCAAGAATTTGCATAAAGAAGTAACGGGCACTGGAGAAGCTCTGACTAGAAGGGATGCTAAAAATGTGGAAATTTAAATCTTCTGCTCTGTTGTTCTCATGCTCGTGGTGTCGGTTTCAGACTCAAGTCCCATCTCAGCAATGGTAAGTAGATCATTGTATAAGACTTGCAGATCTCTTAATAATCTGGAAGTGTTGTACCCTCTTGACATTAAATACACCAGAAGATGAAGACAACATAAATGACACCTTCTACATGAGCACTTACATTTGCTTGGTATTGAGCAAAAATGCCTCCTCTCTAAGAGAAGTTCAGTCAATTCCTGCATCATTATAAGGTTACAATATGAATAATAAAATGGATAGAGTCATGTGAGTGACTTTGGTTCCTTCAAGCACAAAGAGAGCTGCACAGCATTATAAAGAAAAAAAACCCAATAACCCAAACTCAACCCCCCCTCCCCTACCCCAGGTGATCTAAAGCCTGTCTTTCTAGACTCTGTCACAAACTGAAATGAGAACAGGAATATCAAATATAGAATACAAGAAGGTGACTTTTGGAGTTTGAATCTAACATGATATTGTACTCAAGCATGAGTCACACACATTGCTGTTTTATTTTTAACAACCTTTTTGTGTGGAAATGCAAAACTTTACTAAAAAAAACAGAGAGGGTGTGAATACAGTGACCACAGCAAACTCAGCTTTTCCACACTACTTGAATAATTATGCAGCTCTGGGGGGCCTTTAGGCACTAACTGCTCACATACCAGTGACCATTGGCAAAGCCCAACATAGTATTAGTCCTTAAACTACTTTTTCAGTCTCTGTGATCAGTGACATCATTCTCATTCCATAAATGGAGAAAAAAACATAGGTATATAAATATTTAAAAGTTTGTTGAAGAAGCAAAACCTCTCAAAATTCTGAGATTTTCTGAAAAGACTGAAACATGAAAGCATTAAAAATTGTAGGCATTGTCTAAATGATAGTGGAAGGACAATAAAAGTAGCAGGACCTGAGTTTGAAATTCGCAATACAAACCTTCAGTTCAGCTAGCTTTTCTGCTCTGATTAAGATAATTTCTTTAAGATTCAGACCTACATTTTCCAAGGGTACAAATTTCAATTTTTATTGCTATCAAGAAAATAAGGTTCTGAGCTGAGAGTGGGAAAAGAGAGACCTGGAGACATAACAACTTAAGATATTGGAAAGTAGGATATAGGTCATTCCAACTTTCTGATATCAGTTTAAGGCATTTGCTACTGACTGCAAGTATTTGTCATTGGATGGCTATTTCCTTCCTTTATATGAAATAAAATGATGACACTGTTTCAATGTCAGATTTTTCTTTATAGATGTTCACATCACAAAGAACTTATTTTTGGCAGTGTTCTCATAAGGGGCTTTCTTTTCTACAAGGACATATTATGCACTCATGGTCAGCTTGGTGTCCCCCAGGACACCCAGATCCTTTCCTGGGAAGCAGGTTTTCATCTTTTTCTCCCCCAGCATGTACTGGTGGATGGAGCAATTCCTCCCCAGGAGGAAGAATTTTTTGCCTTTGTTGAACTTCATAAAATTCTTTTTAACCAGCTTGTCTAGGTACCTCTGAATGAAAACCATCTGGTGTATCAGCTAGTCCCCCCAGTTTTGTATTGTCCATAAAATTGCCAGGGATGTACTGTCTCATCTTCCCCATTATTAATGAAGTTCTTCAGCAATATCAGCTCAGCACTGACCCCTGAGTAGACCACTAGTGAGTCCATTCAGGCTGGACTTCACACCTCTACTCACAACCCTTTGAGCTCAGAACCTCTGACTGTTTTCAATTCACTTCACTCTCTGTGTATGTAGCCCATACTTTGCCAGCTTATCTGTTAAGCTATTATGAATAAGGGTCAAGAGCTCAAATAAAATAGAGATAAGCACCAGTGCTCTCTTGCTCTCTTCATATCCACCAAACCATTCATCTGATCATAAGTATATCAGATTGGTTATGTTATTTTGACTTTCTGAATCCATGCTGACTCCTCCCAATCATCTTAACCTTTGTGTGCCTGAAAACTGTTTCCAGGATTGTTTTCTCTATCTCCTTCTTAGGGAACAGTGTGACGCTGATTGGTCTGTTGTACTCTAGGCAAGATTTCGCTCTTGCTTTTCTTGAAGATAGATGTGGCATTTGCATTTCTCCCATCCTTAAGATCCTCTTTCATTTGCCATAACCTTTTAAAGATAATCAAGACTGACCTTGCAATGGCATAAAACAGCTCCCTCGGCACTCATCAGTGCAACCCATCAGATCCTATTGACTTGTGCATGTTCATTTCGTTTTAAAATGTTCCCTAACCTCTTCCCCTGAGGGTCTTTTTACCTTTAGACTTTCCCACAGGACTCATGGACCTTAAATCCTGAACCAGAAAAGACTGAGGCACAGAGATAATGAATACGTCATTTTTTTCTTTATGCTTTATCACTAGGTTCTTCACACAATAGTGGTGAACAAGACATTTTTCCTAGTCTTCCTTTTGCTAGTAATAGACATTCAGAAAGCCTTCTTGTTGCCCTTTACCAGATTCGACTTCAAGCACGTTAGGCCTTTCCCAGCTTCATCCCTGTTTGGCCCAGATGCGAACCCTCCGCCATTGGCAGGGATGCGATTCACTAGGTGATGTAGCTCAGAGCCCCACCTAACCTGGCCTTGAACACTTCCAGGGCCACATGTTACAGTGCTTTGCCATCTTTATCCTGATACCTAATCTAAACTGAGCCTCAGTTTAAAGCTATCTTTTCTTGTCCTGTCACTACACAGAGTTTTAAATGATGTCTCTCCATCTTTCATGTATGTCCCTTCAGGTTCTGGAAGGTTTCAATTATGTCACCATAAACCACCTCTTCTCCATGCTGAACAACCCCATGTCTCTCTACCTCTTTTTGTAGGAGAGCTGCTGCATTCCTCTGATCACCTTTGTAGCCCTTCTCTGAACTCCCTCTAACAGGTCTACATAATTCTTGTGTTGATACCCTCACCTCTACTCTGTCCTCGTGAGAATCACCTCCCTTGACCTAACAGACCACAACTTCTTTTGATGCAGCCCAGGACTCGCTTGGCCTTCAAGGCTGTGAGCACACACTGCTGCACTATTGATCTACCTTCCTGGTAGTTCTTTAATTCTCTCCTTACCTGCTTGTATTTCAGGAGCCCTCTGACTTTGTTCCATGTTTTTGTGAATCCTTATATTTGTAAGGCTTGTATACTGCTGGAAAAAGTCAGTGCACCACAAATACTTCATCAGCTTCTGGTTTCTCCATGAGCTTTCCCCTCTTATGAGACTGTTGCCTTCTTTTCCAACTGATGCTCCTTGATCACAGAGTTGCTTGTTTTACATAACTCTGGCTCTGAATGTTGTGTTCTATTCCTGTCTTTCTAATGGTTTCAGTCTTTCAATTTTGTTTTTTTTTTAATGTCCTGAAATTAGAATAAACAATAGATTCCACTTGAGAAGGTTCTAGGTCAATGGAGTTAGAAAAATACAGGTTTTCAACTGGGAATATTAATTACAAATGTCCTAAACCTGGTGCATTCTTCTATATTTCTGCACAGTGTGTTGAATAAGTAATACAATGTGTCTGAAGCTGTATCCCGCAAGAATTGTGCTGCTTCTAACAAATTAGGTCAGAGATCAGAAGTCAGGCAGTGCAAATCATAATGAACATGTTATTAAATAATAAGTTCATAAAACAGGTTAATTAAACACTTATTTTGTCCTCATTTTAATCAGTTTTTCCTGTAACAAATCATCAGATGATATCTTTCCCTGAGTTGTGAAACAACTCAAGGTTTGTTTTGCTGAAAACATTGGTGTTTGAAAGTAGCATAGTCAAGACTATTTATTTTAATTAAACACTTTTCTTTAGATGTCACACTTATTCAGATATATTTTAAATAAACACATATTAAATTAGAGGCATTAAATTCAAAAAGCTTTAATTATTTACTAATAGTCCTTTAAGAAAATTGATAAAACATTTCATTGTCTGAAGTTCAAATTTACAAGTTTAACTTTTCTTGGTAGCAAAAATGTTCAAGCGCCTTAAATTTCATATAATTCTTATTGACTGTTCATTTATTCTAGAAGAAATATAATATAGGATTACATAATCTGGTAATACAATATGCATACCATTCTAGGAAGTTGCACTATGTAATACAGTAAATTAGTTTCTAAATAATAGAATGAATCCATTAAATAAATTACATCTCAAAAACATGAAGGCATTATTATCATCAAAGAAATCTTAAAGAAATTATCCAGGACACTTGTTTTGTAAGCAGTTTTCATACTGCTTACAAATCCAAAACATTTTAGAGGTCAACTAGACAAGGTAAACCATAATTTTTTCCTTCCTCCCCTCTGGATTCTAGATGATCATATTTCCTCCCTTCAAACTTATAAATTGATGGGACACTTATTTTTCTTCCTCTGCATACATCCAAAATGGCTGCACAAACAGTCATGGATCTATCTCTTAGCCTGAACCTCAGTTTTATTAATAAATTAGACAAAATATGTCAGAACTCATCCCTATATGGGCCATCAATTGTTGGGATCAGTGCTTGGCACCAATCAACAGTGGATGGGAACTGATTGTCATCATCAGTTTGCTATCTTACTGTAAAACTTTCATACCCACTCTCCGTGAGTTCTTACAGGCAGCTCCTTGCAACTCTGACTCCTTTTCTCTTTCTTCCATACGGCTGGCTGACTTCTTCCTGTCCCTATCATGACCGCCTAACCCTATCTATCCCTAGTAGCACGTACTAACCCTCACCATCCCTAGCTTGAACACCTGACCCTCACTCCTCACAGCAGCACAACCAACTGACTCCAACTCAACCAGCTAATCCACTCTTTTTATAACACCCATCCTTATTGGACCATCCTTATTGGACACAGCTACACCCTATTAAGGGCAGGCCTTATTGGACATAGCTGTGACCTATTAAGGGCAGGCCTGTTCCTACTCTTTGGTAATTAGTCCAGCTGCAACTCCTCAGGGGCGAGATTGCCTTCAGCACTATCTCTATTCTCCTACAATCCATCCTCCCACAAAAATATATGTGCATTTTAGGAGCACACAGACATAAACAGATAGATGACCCAGTATCATGCCTACTAAATCTTAATGGGATTGAGTCTTTCATGAAAGGGAGTTGTAGATGCAATATATAAGAAATGTGTAATAAGCAGTCACAGGAAGATCTTTTCAGTTTCAAAAGAATTATACTATAAATGGGCCTGAAGACTGAACTAGAGTAAGATTCTCCCTGCCTACAGATCTTCCAGCTATGCAGTGATGAATTTCATAGCTCTGTGATGGGAAAGAAAGCCATGGTCTCATTCATCAGCATACTTAGACTACTCTCCTTGGAAAGGGTAACTATGCACTGCAGGCACAGTTCTTGCTTTATATTATACAGTCACTGGATGAAAACCAGAGCTAAACCTGATTCACAGGTCTGCAATTCAGATATTAGGCAGTAGAGCATTTCTTAAGTGAAAGAAAATAAAATCATATAAGTATTTTATAAAAGGTAAATAACTTATTTCCTTTACACTTTGTGCCATTGGAAAAATATTCTAACATTGCTATATATTTCAGAAAAATTTGGTTACTAAGTTCTATTTTGCAGAATTTTCACTTGTTCTTGCATAGGTGTCTAGAAACTATGGGGCCAAACACCCTTCAAAGTATATAACTTCCTCATTGTTCTGAATAGAGGAGTGCAAAAAATTGGAAAGGGGGGTGAGGGGTGGAAGGAAGGACAATATACTTTAGAAATGTCATTTTCAGAACATGACTGGAAGTTAGATTGCAGTGCCAGATATCACTAAGCATAAAAGCATATTATATAACTTTTATAGCTCTCTTTTGTGCAATGCCTTTCTATGCTGATTAACTGGAAAATTCTATCATTGTCATTTTGTGGCCCAGAGTGCAATGTGATGTTATTTAATAAGATGTATAACCTTCCTGACTGCCTAATCTGGCTAGCGCTGTTAAATGGGGTGTACATACATCACCATGACTGTGGCAATGTTTTTTTGATGATCTAGTTATGCTTTCTAAAACATTTCAATGCAAGACATGTTGACACTATTAAAAAAAAAAAAAGGAAAAATTCAAAAAGAAGAAAAATTTATTTAACACTAGTTTCATAACCTCTCTTTCCATAACTTCATAGTACATCTACTGAGTCAGGAAAGAGAAGGATAGCTTTTAAAACTGCCTGGGAATTAAAATCAGCCAGTCTCAAGCTATAGCATTCTTCAATTAAATTTTAGGGAAACGTAACAGAATCATAATCACTGCCAGAGCCTGGAAGGATTGATGTCTCAAGACATTCTGGGATGCCTGCGTGTGTGGGACAGGGCAGGTCAGGCCTTGTTCACTGAACTACCCCACACCCCCACTAGAGCTTGCCTCCCAGTCTTGCAGAGCTGCCAATCACTGAATCCTTGGCACGCCAGAGCTCCACTCTAGCCTAACCCTGCTCCTGAGTGGCCAGATGACTGGAAATCCCTCCTGGGGGGAGGGCCCAGGAAGGCCCAGAGGTATTTAAGGCTGAACATGCAGTAAGAACAAGTTTTGACTCTACCTCTTCTTGGAATTTCTGTCTGAACACTGCTGGAACCCAGGAGTTAGTATGTGTATGTGTGCACTTCTGTATATTTTCTGTCTTTCTTCTAATTCCCTCTTCTTGGAACATTTTGAGTAACTTAAGATCCAATGTGTTTAAAGTAACAACATCAAACAGTTTTAAATTTTTGCTAAGTTGAATGGGCCAAGTTATTGTTCTGAGAAGTGTTTTATGCTAATTTGATGTTATACTAAACCTTTTGCCAAAGTTCCTTGATTTTCTGTAGTTTGCNTCTGTATATTTTCTGTCTTTCTTCTAATTCCCTCTTCTTGGAACATTTTGAGTAACTTAAGATCCAATGTGTTTAAAGTAACAACATCAAACAGTTTTAAATTTTTGCTAAGTTGAATGGGCCAAGTTATTGTTCTGAGAAGTGTTTTATGCTAATTTGATGTTATACTAAACCTTTTGCCAAAGTTCCTTGATTTTCTGTAGTTTGCCAGTAAAGTAATTTTGACCTCTTAAGAATATGAAGTCGGTATTTCTCTTTTGTGCCTTACCCAGAGTACAGGAACCTCTGTAAGCCCCTCCCTTTCAGTGAGTTGTTTGGGTGGCCTTACAATCCCTGAATGGCTGGGATTGGAAGGGATGTTTAGAGAATATCTAGTGCAGGTTGTTTTGGAATATCTTTAGAGAAGAAAACTCCCCAACATATCTGGGCAGCCTGCTCCACTGCTCTGTCGCTCTCACAGTAAAGAGGTTTTTCTTTATATTCAGAGGTAATTTCCTGTGACTGAGTTTGTGCCCATTGACTTTTGTCTTGGCACTGGGAAGAACCATTGAGAAGAGTCCGGCCCCATCCTCTTAACACACCCACCCTTAAGACATTTGTATGCATTGATAAGGTCCACTCTCAATCATATCTTCTCCAGGCTAAACAAGCCAAGCTCTTTCAGCCTTTCCTTACAAAACGGGTGCTCCAGTCCCCTAATCATCTTTGCAGCCCTCTGTTGGACCTCTCCAGTAGCTTCTTGTCCTTCCTGAGCCGGGGATAGAACTGAACACATTAGTAAATATGCAGTGTCACCAAGGATGAGTCAAGTGCAGCCTTCACCTGCTGGCAATGCTCTTCCTAATGCATCCCAGGATTCTGTTGGCCTTCTTGGCCACAAGGGAACACCGCTGGCTCACGAACTGCTTGTTGTTCACTAGGGTCTCCAGGTCCTTCTCCATGGAGCTACTTTCCAGAAGGCTGGCCCCCAGTTTACACTGGTCCAGGGGGTTATTCTTTCCCAGATGCAGGATCTTGCACTTGCTGTTGTTGTACTTCATTAAATTTCTCTCTGCCCAACTCTCCTACCTCTCTAAACATGCTGAGGATATACCCTGTCCCTTGATCCAGGTTATTGATAAGTTGAACAAGACTGACCCCTGGGAAGCACTGTTTGCTACATGCCTCCAATTAGCCTGTCACTGATTAGACTCTCTGCCACTCTGAACTCTTCCATTCAACCAGTTCTCAATCCACCTCCCTGTTCACCTAACCCACACTTCCTGAGTTTGCCTGTCAGGATATTATGGGTGACAGCGTCTAAAGCCTTGCTGAAGTATGGTAGACAATATCCATCTCTCATCTACCCAGCTAGTCATGCCATCGTAGAAGACTATCAGATTGGTCATGCATGACTTTTCTTTTGTGAATTCATGTTGACTACTCCTAATAACACTTTTTTCCTGCACATACGTAATGATGACATGCAGGTTGAGCCATTCCATCACCTTTCCAGGGATGGAGGTGAGGCTGACTGGCCTGTAGATTCCTGAGTCCTCCTTCTTGCCCTTTTTGATGGCTGGAATGACATTGGCTTTCCTCCAATCCTCAGGCACCTCACTTGGTCTCTGTGACCTTTCAAAAATTATGGAGACTGGCTTAGCAATAATCTGCCAGCTCCCTCAGCACTGATAGGTACATCCCACCAGGGCCCTTGGATTTGTGGGTGTCAGGTTTTCCTATTCATTCTCTAACTTGATCTTCCTCAACAGAGGGAAACGCTTCCTTTCTCCTAACTTCCTCTCTTGCCTCCAGGATCTCAGATTCCTGAGGGCTGGCCTTAGCAGTTAAGATGAAAGCAAAGAAGCCATTCAGTAACTCTTCTTTCTCTGTATCCTCCATCACCTTATTTAGTAGCAGGCCCACTTTTTCCCTAGTCTTCCTTTTGCTACTGACATGCTTGAAGAAGCTCTTCTTGTTCCTTGCCATCCTTTGCTGTCGTTAATTTCAGGTGGACCTTAGCCTTCCTTGCTGCATCCCTGCACACTCTGATAACATTCCTGTATTTCCCCCAAGTGTCCGTTCCCTTTTTCCATATTCCATAAACTTTCTTGTTCTGTTATGTTTTTGCCAGAATTTCTCTGCTCATCCATGCAGGGCTCCTGTCCCTTTTGCTTGACTTCTTACTCATGGGAATGCACTATTACTGAGCTTGGAGGAAGTGATGTTTGAATATTAACCAACTCTCTTGGACATGCTTACCTTCTCGAGTTCTAATTCATGGGATACCACCACATAGGCCCTTGATGAGGTCAAAGTCTTCTCTCCTGAAGTGGTGCTATGTATTCCCCTACTTCCTCCATCCATGATCCTGAACTCCTGGCAGGCAAGGCTGCTCCCAGCCTTTATATCCCAAACCAGTCTGCCTTTGTTTGTTAGTACCACATGCCTTTCCTCATTGGCTTCTTTACCATCTGTGTCAAAACTTATAGTCAGTATTCTGGACGAACCTCCTGGGCTGTGTGTGCTTGGCTATGTTTGTCTTTCCAGCAGTTACTAAGGTAAAATTCCCCATGAGAGCCAGCGCTTGGGAGCACGAGGCTGCTTCCAGAAGTTTTTAGGCAACCTCATCAACTTCTTCTTCCTGATCAGGTGGCCTGTACTAAACACCTGCAACAGTGTCACCATGTTAGACTGGACCTTAATTTTTATCCATAAGCCTTCGACTCATTCTTCATCCTCATTTTATGTCTTCTACTTACTGCTTCATTGCTCATTTGTAAAAACAAACATTTGCCATGAAGACATAACTGCCAATTTAGACTAACTAAGACAAATGAGATAATGAGGCCAGTGGCAGCTTAGAGTTGACAGATCCAGCTGAGTGCCCAGCTCCAAGTAGAAAGCTTTCTTTTCATGCCAGAAGGTCTATATGCTAATTCTAACTAATTTGCTAACCTTGGCCCTACAGTGTTTGACAACAGGGGAGCAAACCATTTTGTTACAGATGTGACATTAATTTGGATGCAAACTAAAGCTGGAACAGATAATCTATGCAATCTTCTATCTGAGGAAGCAGTCACCAAAAATATAAACTCGTGCCTAGTATACATAAATACAAAAAATATTTAAGTGTGAAGGACAGATTATTTAAATATAAGTGATAATGAACTAATGACAAAGTCTACAGTACATAATGAAAGAAGTAAAGCCACTATATTCTGCATCTTCTTATACCCCTTTGGTTGAATGGTCTTATTTTAGCATTAGAAGAAGAAACAAAGGACTTGCCCACATTTCAGATCCAACACAGAAGACCATTTTGACCTGATGCTCATTTAAAGGACTGTGCAAAGACAAATCTTCAGATTATTTTGAAACATCAAACATTATTTTTCTAATCAATTTCTGTCACTATTATTTTTGATGGAGTTTTTGTCCTAAATTCTTTTTTCTCTTATCCCTTTTCCAAGCTTGATAAAGAAAACAAGTTATGGGAATATTGCTGGGGATTACAGTTAGGAATAATGTTTGGGGGTTTTAAAAATATTTTTATTGTTTTAAAAATTTTTCTTAAAAATGTTTTAATATCAGAAACTGCATTTATAAGTTCATTCCAGATACAAGGATGAGAGCAATTGATGAGAAATGCATTTTGTAAGCATCATGTACATCATGGCACATGAAATAACACCAGCCTCCTCATGAATTTATTTGTTTTGGGGGTGTTGATTGATAGTTGGCTGAACACGAGCCAGCAGTGCCCAGGTGGCCAAGAAGGCCAGTGGCATCTTGACCTGGATCAGCAATAATGTGACCAACAGGACCAGGGAAGGGATTGTCCCTCTGTACTTGACACTGATGCGGCCACACCTCAAGTCCTGTGTTCAGTTTTGGGTCTCTATCTACAAGAAAGATATTGAGGGGCTAGAGGAAGTCCAGAGAAGGACAACATAAGGGACTGGAACTCAAGTCAGATGAGGGAGCTGGGGTTGTTTAGCATGGGGAAAAGGAAGCTCAGGGAAACGTTACTTTCTAAAACTACCTGGAAGGAGGTTGTAGTGAGGCGGATGTCAGTCTCTTCTCCCAGGTAACAAGTGACAAGATGAGAGGAAATGGTCCCCAGCTGTGCCAGGGGAGGTTTAGATTAGGTGTGAGGAAAATTTCACAGAAAGGGTTGTAAAACCGTTAGGCCAGACTGCCCAGGGGAGTGGTGGAGTCACTGTCCCTGGAAGTGTTTAAAAATATGTGGATACTTGAGGACATGGTTTCATGGTGAACATGGTGGTGATGATAGGTTGATGGCTGGTCTTAAAGGTCTTTTCCAAATGTAAGGATTTTACTTTTTCAGGCTATCAGAAGAAGTGTGATTTAAGAGACATATTATCAACATTTTTCATCCCCTGCAAATTACAACATAGCTGATGTGCAACATTACTTATAATGTTACAAACAAAGCTATCTATTGCTCCTAGTCACAGTGGAGCTGCTAGTGAGCAGTTGTGTATATTGATGAAAGACATTATCAGGCCTTAAACTAGGGCACCTCATAGAATAAAATATTACTTATATCATTGTTCAGGCTTCTTTCAAAGAATTATCCACTCAGATAATTGAAATATCTAGAAATGTAATGTCATTTGGGTTCTACTTTTAATGTTGCCATTACAAAACTCTTCTAATTCAGACCAGTAGAATTAATCATTATCTGTAACTAATGCACGTGAAACATATATGTGGGTTTATGCTGTTTTGCTAAATGAGCCACAAAAAATACGGGTTTTCTTTAATGAAAAACACCCCAAATATTATATCAGGTAATTATATATCTGTCCTGCTCTTTAAAGAGAACTTCTTTATATTTTAGAATTTAGCAGTTTTAATTTTCTATAGTTTTTCTCTAATTTACTGTATTTTAAAAGTTATGTAAACTCAATAATTAAAGAAATAATTGATGCTCATCTCAGTGTGCCACAAAAAGAAGAATGCATTCTAAATTTTAAATAATCAAGTGCAGAATGCTCCTGTTCCCAAGAGACAGGAATTTAATCTTACCCATCTTGTGTTGTTAATAACTCCTCCCTTGACCCGAACCCTGACCCCACCCCTGCAATACCCTATAAAAACCCCACGACCCTGCCTTTGCCTGGTCTTTCTTCTCCATCCCGCCCCTCCTCCCTGGGGGTAATAAATGGATTCTCGAGCTTTCTGAAACAAAGATCCGTCCCTTGTGTTCTCATGCCTGGCACTGGCAGCTACCCCTCTCTGGACACAATGAACCCAGATGCAACACACTGCAACAACCAAGTTCACTAATGCAATGTGGTTTCTGAAGTATTTTCTGCATCTTATCTTCTGATAAGATAAAGTTAAAAGATATCTTATCTGATAAGATCTTATCAGATAAGTTAAAATGATTATTTAATGCTATAGACTGAAAATCAGTATCCCTTATTCAGATTTCTAAATTAAATTAATACAATAGTCTTCTGCAAACCTTTCAAACTCATGCCCTCTTGCTTGATAATCATGAAAAATTCAGTCATTTACTGTGGAAGAATCAGTTTCCTAGGTGTCCACAATTTATATGAATGTTTGATTCCAATGCTAGCCATTGAGGGAATAATTGTGAACTCTACTGATTTTTGTTTTGTTGCTTGTGGGAGTGGAGCTGGTTGGGATGGACAGTGGGCTGGCCTCAACTGCCTATGCAGAAGGCATCAACTTAAGGCATGGGAAACCAGATGTTAGAAGGGACAACATCAGCATAAGTTAGGGTGAGAAGAGTTGGATCATGGGAGTTACGTAGATAAGGTTGTTACAAATAAGGTTATGCTTTGAACTCCTATTGATGATTGTTTGGTAGTTTTACGTATATGGTTGTGTTTGTGGTTCTCCCTGTTCATTGGTCCCCTGCCCTCAGATAATTCCGTATATACTGTTGTATTCGCCTGACCTCGATGTCTTTTGAGATCACCCCGTACCATGTGCAGCTTTTCTCCTCTGTTATTTTGGCTCTGTTTGTTAAAGTTCTTTTTTGGGTATCTCAGTCGTTCCTGTCCCTATTTCCTTTTGCCACACAACTCCTGGCTGGTCTGGTTCTGAGGCTGCGATGCCAACACAACAGTTGCTGTTGTTGTAGAAGTCGCTAAACCTTTGCAGTTTTAAACAATTGCATTAATAGCTTGTAATAATTAAGTGCACACTGTTACCATAGTTATAGCCCATATCAGAAACATTGCTGTCAAATACTGGTTATTGAACACTGAAACAAGCCTAGTTCAATTAGAAGAACTCCAACTATCTTTTAAGGACAAGGAAGCCTCTTGTTACAATGGGAAGGACTGAATGGAAAATGCTTATCAACAAGCATTTCATGTTGTGCAGTGACTTATCTCATGAACAGGATTAATCTGGTATAGCTGTTGCCTAGTAACTTGAGAAGGAGTTATGTGTATAAATATTTATGTATATAAAAATTTGCTAACCCCAGAAGTCACACTACTCAAGGTGTATATATGGTATGTCTTTATGTATCAAATAAGAAAAACATTCAAAAAAAAAAAGAATCCAAACACAAGTTTTGAAATGAAATGGTACAATGATTCTTGTAGTGATCAGAAATGAACACATCACAAAACAAATATTACAACTGCTTTGAAAGAGATGACCACGTTTAGCATGGCAAAGAATAACAGATTATTCAAGAGTGACTACACAGCATAGTACAATGATATAGGCAGTTTAATTTGTAATTCAACATGATGATTTGGAAGTTGGTATACTCCAACTTTGAAAAGGTAGGTGGGATTCTATGAGTGTAACTTTGTGCTTTATATTTCCTCTTCTTTAAATCCTAGGGATACTTTTGTTAATCTTACATGTCTCTTGCAATACTTTTAGTCATTTCTTTTCTCAATACCATTCAAATAAAGTAGGCTACCACTGGGAAAAGCACAGATTACTACATCATTCCAGGAGAAACAGTTGATATGTTGATAATTTTCTATTTACTTGTGGTTAAAGTTCTAACAGTTAGGAAATTTTTATACATTTAAAATATACTGCATGAATTGTGTGTCTAGTTTTAATTGTAATAGCATAATCACTTATGTTGGGCATTATCATAGTTCAAGTAAATTATATCAGTGTATTGGATGCCAATTTACTCATAATGGTGTAAAAAAGAGATGAGGTATATCTCACATTTCTGATTTTTATTTAGTACCCTGTTGACCACTAATAGTTACAGAATTCATAGTTAAGTCTTTAATGAAGAATTAGTCTGCTGGGTTTATTTTATGCTCTCCTTGAGGGCAATGCAGTACTATTTTAAATCTTTTTTGTTTCTTACGGGAAACAAAATTGCAATAAAAACTCTTGAAATGCTGACACGTTCCTAACTTCTACTTTTTAAAGTCCCAAAAACTTTGGATTCCCCTAAATGCAAGCTGAAAACAGCCTCTGATATTTTCAAACAGCCAAATAATGCCTTGTGACAGATATCTGTATTTCCTCTGTTCTTGAAAGAAGTACAATAGAGAGAAGATAGAAAGCATCTTTTACCTTCCCTGTAGCAGTGCTATTTTGTACAGGGAGGGAACTAAAGAAATAATAGTCATGAAATCCTAAGGTATTTCTGTCTCCATTAAAGCAGAGATTAGCATACAGTTCAGACTAATTTGTATATTGGCTGCTTTTTGTGGCAAAGACTAATAGATGGTTTAGAAACAAGGAAGTAGTATAAAAGTTTATAAAATATCTTACTAAATTAAGATCAGCTGATCTGGGTGATTAGCTAGCACACAGCTGGCTATGTTAAATTTCTGCATTTGGATGAACAAACACTTAACTGTAAATTCATCTTTCACTCTGAATGAACTTGAAGAAACAAAATAAATATTGTGTGGAAGTGATAAAAAATGGAGCAGAACAACTCTCTTGAGAATGAAATATGACCTGAAAAATGAAGGTGGGAAAGATTGAGAAAATCATAGAACGGCTTGGGTTGGAAGGGGCCTTACAGATCATTCTAATCCCTCTGCCAGGGGTAGGGACACTTTCCACTACATTAGGTTGATCAGAGCCCCATTAAACCTGGCCTTGAACAGCTCCAGGGATGGGGCATTCCATTCTCTGGGCAATCTGTGCTAGTGCCTCACCACCCTCACAGAAAATAATTTTTTTCCTAATGTCTAATGTAAACCTACTCCTGTCCAGTTTGGAGCCATCTCCCCTTGTCCTGTCGCTACCTGACCATATAAAAAGGTCCTTCTCCATCTTTCTTGTAGGCTCCCTTAAGGTACTGGAAGGCTGCAGTTAGGTCACCTTCTCTGACCTAAGGTCCAGGCTGAACAATTCGAATTCTCTCAGCCTTTCCTTGTAGGAGAGCTGTTCCATCCCTCTGATTGTCTTTGTGGCCCTCCTTTGGACTCACTCCAATGGGTTAATGTCTAAAATTACATGTTGCCTTTTGAATGAGTAGTATTTTATTAAAAATAAAAGCAGTGAAAAGTATGTTTGGAGAGACTTCTAGCTAAGAGAGAGAGAAGAGCAGTGGCTCTTTGTAGATTGAAGGACAACTTGTTATTTTACTAATGGGAGAAAATAAAACAATCCAAATTTAGAGCACGATTTACCACAAATTATTTTATAAACCTTTTATACAGGTCATGTTGTTAGTGCAGATGAACCAAGGTCTCTTTATCATTTGTGAAGAGAAACAGAATTCTCCAGGGGTCAGTTCAAAGGAGTAATTTTATATGCCTATTTTAAAATTAATTGTGTTACTGCCTCTAACTGCACCTTTCTCATTATTGTCAATAACTGAAATTTGGGCAATAAGCTCAGATGCAGACATCAAATACAGATATCATGTAACGTCTACCTGTCTGAAGACAGGATGTACCCCTGCCCAGTTCATATTTCTCATTTGGAGCATTAGATAATATATACTTCTGGAATCAACAGACTTATTGAAAAAGAGAAACTGATTCTGATTGCAAGCCCCTATTTGCTTTGGATAATTTACTTCACTTGTTCCACGTATGCATATTCAGAACTGACCAAAAATGGCAGAATCAAAAGAAATGAAGCTAAATTTCTGATTTTCAATGGGGATAGATATATAGATATAGATATAGATATAGATATATATATATATATATAGTTACTTTGTTAGGAAAACGTGGCATAAAATTTTATAAAACAGAAGAGTTTGGTTGTATGAATGCCTGTGAACATTTGGGTCATATGTGGGGATGATAGTACTGCCAGTTTTTTTAGGATGTCTACTCTTACTTTTGGTAGAGCTTGTAACTCTACCAAATTTTTGTTGTTCAGTTGGGTATTTCAAGCTGCGTGAAAGACTAGGAGATAAGAGTGACCTCTGTAGAAGGGTACCTCTGATGACTTGCCAGAAAACATCTGTGCAAGAATCCATAGGGGTTATCACCATCTACACATTGTTGGTAGGGTTTGATTTAAGCTCCTGCTGCTCTCATGATTGCCATTATTACTGTTGGATGGCTTCTGACCAGGGGATATCACCATGCCAGACATGTAGTTTTGTGTGCCCTCTGCCTTACCGGTTGATCATGTCTACAAAGACTCAATCCCCTGCTAGCACACATTGATGTTAACCAACTAGCTTGAAAAAAACATGGCCTCTTTCTTATTTTAGTATTGTATCTTCATACTTGTAATAACAGTAATGCTAAGTTATGCAGAAGTGGCAGCCTTCTGCACTTTTTCTTTTTTTTTAAATTTTCACGAATAGAGCAGTGTCTTTACCCAGTATTCAGTTTCCTAAGCAATTAACTCCAGCATTTGGTGACTACTGAGCTTGAACAAAGGTGTGTGAAAATGGGTGAAAAGAAATTATCTGAGAATGATACCTACAGAATAGTTTTTCTAATACCTAAGACAGACTTATGTTAACAATCCTTGTTTTTCTGAAATTGTTTTTATCAAAGTTTTATATTTAATCTTGAAAAATCATCTTGCGACATTTTTTTTTCTTGGCATTTCAAAATGAAATAAGGTATGCTATCTCATATAACACTCTAAGGTTTCATGCTGGAGTGGAGGTGTAGACAAACTAAAGTTGTACCATTTACATTTTGGCCAGGCTTCCTTTAATAACATCACACTTGAAACTTTGCATTTGCTTTAAGTGAAAACCGTTACTATCTAGAATATAAATACACTGATCGCATATATGGATTATGGTTATTTCCTTTACATTGGAAATAACCATAATCCATATATGCGATCAGTGTATTTATATCCTAATCAACTGTGGCCATTGTAAATGGATGTGTAAAATTTAAAAGGAATTGTTGTCTTTTTTGACAAGAGCTAGGCAATTTCATAATCAGGTTATGATTTTAGTGTACATATTTCCTTTGCTATACATATTTCCTTTCCTTTTTCCATAAGCTATGTTTAACTTTTTTTTCGAGATAAGTTATCGTACATAAAGGAAGGGTTCCGGACCAAGTGCCAAATGAGTATTTGACATACATATTTTTAGCACAGCTGTGTCACTGCTGTCCTGCTCATGAAGATTGATCTTATTTTGCTCACGTTCACACATACGCTCATACTTGAACTATTTCATGGAATTATAAAAAAGCAGAATTTCTCAACGCTTATAATACTAAACAATTTAGAAAAGAACAACTTTTTTTTAAGAGCTTTAAAGAGGTCCTTAATGCCTCAAGTCCATGACTCATAAGATTCAGCTTTGCATGTATTTCTTCTTAAAACTTAGAAAAAATTGTTTGCATTGGTGATTATGAAACAATGGGTTTGTTGTAAGAAAGAATGTTTGTTTAGTTTTATTTGAAACTTTCCTAGTGAAATAGGTATAATAACATATCCTTTTTATGTTGTAGTTTGTTTATTTTTTTGTTTGGTTAGGGTTTTTAAAATTATTAATTCAACAATAAGCTGTTCAGAGCAAAAATTGACTTTCAGAAATGTTTACTACAATTTTGTCCATCAAATTGTCATCATTACTGTAGTGCTTTAATAAATGTAGTACTCATACCAAACTGCCTCTGTACTTTCCAGAGACCGTCAGTTTCACTGTTTGCAGTGTTACAATATTTGGTATCATGCAGTTCTCCTAAATTTTCTTTTGCAATTTGCATTTAACAAAGAAAACACCTATCTTTTGGCACTTCACACCCTCAAGAATATGGTGTTTCTTTCTTCCCCAGTCCCACCTACAATATATAAACATGCAATTCACAGAAATTACACAGATTAACAGTTCATCTCTATATTACAAACCACCAGATGCATTTCTTCATTGAAACCTGAGATAGCCCTGTCAAAAAAAAAAATTCAAAGTATTCAAAATAACAATTTGATACTTGGGCTGATACTGTTCAACGTCTTTGTTGGTAGCATGGATAGTGGGTTTGAGTGCACCCTCAGCAACTTTGCTGACAACAACCTGTGTGGTGCAGTTGAAATGTGGGAGGGAAGGGATGCCATGACACACTTGAGGGGTGGGCCCATCTGAACCTCCTGAAGATCAGCAAAGCAAAGTGCAAAGTTCTACACCTGGATCACAGCAATCCAAGGCACACCTACAGGCTGGGAGAAGAATTGGTTGAGAGCAGCCCTGTGGAAAAGGACTTGGGGGTAATGGTTGAAAACATGTGGAGGAGCCAGAAGCAGTGTGTGCCCACGGCCCACAGAACCAACTGAATCCTGGGCTGCATCATAAGGAGAGTAGCCAGCAGGTGGAGGGAGGTGATTGTCCCCCTCAGCTGTGCTCTTGTGAGACACTACCTGGAATACTGCATACAGTTCTGCTGCTCCCAACATGAGAAGGACATGTAACTGCTGGAGCAAGTTCAGAGGATGACCACAAGTTCATGGAGAGTTGGATCACTTTCTCTATGAAAACAGGCTGAGGAAGCTGGAGCTATTCAGCCTTGAGAAAGTTACATGGAGACCTCATATCAACACTTCAGTATCTGAAGGGGACCTACAAGGAAGACAAAGGTTGACTCTTTATCAGGAACTATAGCGATAGGAAAAGGAAGAATGGATGCAAACTGAAAGAGGGGAAATTTAGGTTAGATATTAGGAAGGAATTCTTTCATGTGAAAGAATTCAAATTCATGTGAAAGAATTCAAATTCAAATTCCAGTGAGTCACTGGAACAGATTGCCCAGGGAACGTGTGGAAGTCCCAACTCTGCCAGTGTTCAGGGGCAGGTTGAATGGGGTATTGAGCACCCTGGTCTAGAGGGAGATGTCCGTGTCCCTGTCAGGGGGGCTGAGATTAGATGATCTTTAAGGTCCCTTCCAAGCCTTAACATTCTATGATTCTATGACTCTATGAAAACACCAGAGCAAATAATTAGAGTGTTACTCTATTTCCAAATCTTTTTGAAGCCTACTGAGCCATTATTCAACATTTTGCCACCAACCCAGAGTTCTTCATAGAACACTAGAAATCTAATTTAAAACAATGAGAATGCCAGAGATAGGGCGTTTCTAACTACTACATATTTTATTTTTTTGGTAAATACTATATTTGTTATAATTTCTGTTTGTATAGCAACCAATTAACTATTTCTGTACACTAGTTAGGCACTAGTTAGCTATTCTTTGGATCAGTACTGAGTGTGGACCTAGAGCTGCATTATGAATTATTCAGCCTCATGAGAAAATTCACATGGAAGTTAGAACTAGTCTCAGAACCAGGCTAGGGAAATGAGAGCAGGCCATATTGGTATGCAACCGTATATCTCCCAAAATAAAATTTATAATTTCTCATCAACTGTTAAACTTCCATGTACATTTTAGGGAAAAAAATTCAACTCTAGGAAACATTATTTCCATTATCCAACACAGTAAGCAGGGAAACACATAAATTACCCGAAAGAAAACAGCAGAAGGAACTCAGGCATTTCCTTCACTGCCCAAAATTCACTTATTATTTAAGAAGGCAATTAACAGGGTGAAATTTTCTCCTTTTAGGCTGACAGTCTTTCTTTGGAAAACTAGGTTTTTTCCCTCTCTGTGTACTTTTAAGTATGTCTGGAAGTGTTAAACTTGTCCACCTTTCATATGATAGCCTAGAGCACACATTCAAGATGTCACAGATCTCATTTCTGTGGCTTCCTCAGCCTGCGGCAGTTCAAACCTGTATTTCCCAGGAGAGTGACTTAACCAGTGGAAATGGAGGGAGATTTCTCCTCAGCTCTTCAGACAGAGCTTTGACACTACAGCTAAGAATTGAAGATTTATGGGATGAGAGAGATAAGGAGTTTCTAGACTCTTAATATGGTGATGGGACCATTCATCAAAGAGAATGACTTTCTATTTGTACTTTATTTGTACATTAAGAAATGGGAAAGACGTAAGCAGAAGCCAGATTTAATGATCTTCTTGTTCCCAAATTAGGAGTTCAGCTATATGGTTACTATGTCTTGATCCCTCTTCTGCCTTCCATATGATTCTGAAAGATTTAATATCCATCTGTGGGATTCTACAGATTTAGCAAATGTGGAGGACATACATTCCTCCTTTCCCAGATGGATGATTAAATTCTTCTCTTGGGAAAGGAAAAAAGATTTGAATCCAGGGGAAGTATTTAGAGACTTAGAAGGACACAAAACCTCGGGTTTTTCCACCTTGAACATAAACTCTAATCACTAATCTGTTATGCAAAATTGAGCACAAAAATTAACTACATTCCTGTCACTGCCCCTATATATTACCACGTGTTATCCCACCAGAGACTTTAAAAAAAATTATGTGACTGGTGCTCTGCGCATAATTAGCTCTTATAGCATGAGTTACCTGTGGTCAAAAAACTGGTTCAAACACTTTTCAAGACTGCAAACTACTTTGTGTGAAGCAGTCATAAACAGAAGAGAGCCTTGGAAATCCTAGTCATAACCAGGTGCACAACTCTGGGCATGTAGCATATTTTATGTCTCTACCTGTTTGTCAAGTACTTAAAGAATTAGGAAGGGTTTTTCTGGATCCCATTCTGCTTACCACATTTGTGGCCATCAGATGGCAGTTGCAGAATAACATCAACTATAAATTAAAAAAAAAAAAAAAGAAAAAGAATTAATGCGGTCAATGTCTGCACATTAACTGTTTCTTCAAAATTATATGAATGTTTCTAACAATATACGTTTAGAAAGTTTTTTCAGAGCCAAGCAGGCTGAAAACAAGGACGTACTAATTAAGGTATACAACTGAAATATCAGTCAGATACATCAGAGAGAAGTGGATGGAAAAAGAAAAAGAGCGTTCCTTAAATCTTGTAAGTAAGCTGTGTTATATTTCTTTCTTACAGTAAAATTGTATAAAATTCTACTGGTTCACTTACTAAGGCTCTCTCAGAGGCAAAAGTTGGAGCCAAAAATGTGCTACTTAAAAAGAGTGCAACAGAAAGATGAATTAAATGTTTATGGTGAGGGAAATAGAAGGTAAAGTGATGTCCTTCAGTATCAAGAATCCATCTATGGGAAGATAATGTTCTAAAGGAGAACATAAGTAAGATTTTTACAGTGTTTCCAACAGGAAGCTCTCAGATATGATATCCAGATTAATAATGTCCATCTTTTGTGTTCTTAATGGCAGTATGATCACACTGTGCTTACTTCCCAGAAGTCTTTATCTCTTTGTTCCAAATATCAGATCTTCCTGAGGAGGGGATGTTACAAGTCAGACTGAGTGCTTGAATTCTGAGTGTTGAGGTGTACTGTGGGAGCTGCCTTCCGAAGCAGAATACAATGTGGTGAAACCTTGTTTAGAATATGACAGCTAACTGCACCAAGTGATGCAGGGGATAATGTGAACTACAGAAAATCTGAGCTTTATATAAAAGTCATACTGCATGAAGATCTGGTTTAATATTTTGGTTTAAAACTTCCTTAGTTTATCACTACAAATATAAATAATAGAGAGTATTTTCTATAAATGAGAATATTTGGGTTGTAATTTATTACAATTCATTATCTGCTTGGTCTGTATTCTCGATAACTTAATTATATTCTCTCATTCAAATACTTAAACTTGTCTAGAAGAAAATATTATCTGCTTTCTAGAATCAATTAATTATTTAGATTTTATATATTGACATATCAGAGTTCCAGCAATATCAAAAATATCCTATGGCAGTCTAACTGTTAAGCTACCTACATGGTGTAAAGAGATAAGGAGAAAATTGCCTAAATGAAATATCAACATTGTCTTTTTAAATTATATTCCTTGAGGGATAATACTACAAGCAGATTCTGCATGACTCCTTCCTTACACACAAATATAAAATGAAAATTGATGCATAAGCTTTACCCAAAAATAAAAATGAATATTTTAATACAGCTTATATTGTGCACATTTTTCTGATTGACCATTCATATTCTAAAAGCATAAATTAATTTCAGTAAATATCTTCCCTAAAGCGCTCTAAACTGCCAGCTCATGGTGATCCAAGTTATTTGCTCTGAATAATTTATCTCCACATAAAGCTAACATAAAATTTGGTCTAGCAATTAGCATGACAGGGTTGTTGTTGTCAGATACTCCTACTGTACACTGAGACTGATATACTCTCTGAGGATATGATGGACTGTTTAACAAGTCTATCTGCCACTGACAGAAGTCTGCTCTGGTACCATTCTGTGGATTATATAGGTCAATGACTTGTACAGCTTGCTTAATACCTCCAAAACTGTCTTTATGTACTCGCTTAAATAAGAGATGGAAGTATGCTTAAGCTGAGTTTGCATCCCCTTTGTGCTAGATGTCTGTAAATATTTCATTAATAAGCTTATTGGCAGGATGTTTGTGAAAGCAAGTTTTAAGCCTGCATTAAGAAATATGAAATTTGGACCTTAAAATATGAGTATTTGTCCCTTGCATTCAGTTCTCAGAATTATACATCTAATTAGGAAATAGATGTCACCAGACTAAAATAGACATAAAAATGAGGAAGATACTTTATGAGAATAGTCTATATTTTATTATTTTCACTATTTCTCTGTATATTTGTAGTTTTTCATCACTCTCAGTCAAGTCAGAAAAAGTAAGAAAAGGCAATACCAATAAAAGCAGAATGAAAACAATATTAACAATATGTTAAAGACTCTTCACTTTAATTTGAGTCTGGTATAATTTGTCCTTTAATTTTAAATAATAAAAGTCAAAATATGTGAATTTTCTTCTAACTCCTGCATGTTAGGAAAAGGAATCACCTAAAATATCTAGACTTTACTATGAAGCAGAAAAGAAAGCATGGTATTTCCTTGAAAACAAGATAACAGTCTACTGAAGTAAAAGAGTAGTTTGAGGTCACCCTTGCACGTATCACATGACAAAATAAAAGCAGTACAGACTCCGAATATTGTTTCTGGGGAGAAATTTGTGTGGGTATGTGTGTATGTAGTTGCATGGGTCAGTTGTAGCTGCATATTACTAATTCCTTGGCATATGTTTTAACTAGATAAACACTGCTAAGATCAGAACACACAATTGTAGCAAGTTAGGAAGGAGGCTTATGTGCCATTGAACTTTTAGACATTAACTCAGCTCCAAAAAATGTTGAAAAAGGATTAACACCTAGCTGAGAAGAAAGAAAAGGATGTCTTTTGCAAGAAGATCATTCTTTAATGTTCCAGGACTTGACTGAAATGACAAATTGGCAAAAAGTGATGCAATATATTGCTATTTATGTTTTATTTAAAGTATTGTTTTATTCTAAGTACAAGAAACTGTCCATTGCTGTTCGTGTGTGCTGTTTGTATTTTGTGAACACAGAAACTGTTTGCATATAAGAAATTCACAGCCTACTAGAAGAATTCCAAGTGCAGCCACAAAAAAAAAAGAATATAATTAATAGATGCCAACACCGTTCCTTAACAGCTGGCTCTGCATATTTCCCTGATTACAGCAGGGGATTTCCAGGAGGTAAGCTGTGCAGAATGGATTTGAATTTTTTTGTTTGTAGACAACACATCTCCACTATGACTCAAACTACTTTTATTACCATGCCTGGAACTTGTCATTAGAGCTTTGATTAGGTTCCCATTTCTAGGAGAATGAGAAGAGTATGGAATAACAGTAATTCAAGATGTCTAGAATCATTAGCCTTTTTTTTCACTTCAGCTGGGTTGCATGCCAAGAGATGAAGTACAGAATACACTGACTGCATTTATTAATGACCTTTTCCAGAAAAAACGCAATCCAAAACAACACCAGAAGCCCTCTCTTGGTGTATAGCTTCACTAATCAAAGAAACCATATGCAACCTATTCTTTACATCTGTTGATAAAGATTTGTACTCTAATTTGCAAGCTCAAGATGTTTCTATCTAGTCAGGTGATAATAGATTACTTCTTTTCTTGCAAGATTTTTCTTCCTGTTCAAAAACAATGGAAAAAGGCCATTTAGAAATTTCAAGAAAGATTATTTCTATTCTGATATCCAGTATACTGATTTAAACTAATTTTGATCCTTTGGACTCAGTAGAATTATCAGTGATTTATTTTTCTGAAAAGAGATCTAAATGTGAGTCCAAACTTCAGCCAGTTTCAATTCATGAAAGCCTATTAATCAAAAGATTACAGTTATTCCATAAAGATAATTATGGTTTTCAGTTAGGTCATGACATGTCATAAAACAATATCGAGGGAGATATTACCCTTTATATAAATTACCCTTTTGTTCCTTCCAAAAGGATCACTGATGACATTTAAGAGTTGCAAGTGAATTTGATATTGTTCTGCTGCATGTAAATATGTGAAAGTTGCTAACAGTGTACTTGCAAATGGAAAAGGATGAAAAATATGAATAATACATGGCAAGCCCTGTGCAAGTGTAGAGTTATGTCATCTTTTAAATGGAATCTATTCAGATTTAAATATCTGCAATAGATCATAAATGTATTTTGTAGTCAACTAAATGTAACAATTTCCTGGGACCAAATGTTTAACTAGCCTTATATTTGTAGCTTATTTCTTTCCTGTGTATAAAGCAATCATTCTGCATATGACTGTTGAGAATTAAACCTGCAATTAAAGTCTATTCTCAGTGTTACATGTGGCTATGGTCCTAGTCACATCAATAACACTTTAGAGAACGTTCTGCAGGCTTCTGATGTAAGAACTACTCTAACAAAAGTGGGGGAACGTCATTTACTTATTGGATTTGCCTTCATGTCAAGATTTTTGATACCATTAATATCAATATAGTTACTTCTTATCTGGAAGTTTACTGCATGAAAGAATCAGTAATATTCTGAAGGAATCAGTAACATTTATTACACCTCTTGATATTCCAAGATGAAAGATGCTATAAAAATGAAAGGTATTATTGCTATCATCCTCTAATTTAAGAACATTGAGTCCTTCATGCTTTAACTGACTTATATGTGAATTCCACATTTTTTTGTCATTTAGCAATTATGCTATAAAAATTAAAGGCTTGGAACTAATTTTTTCATTAGCATAAGTGTTTTGATATGAATATTTTGCCAATACAGTTAGGCTTAATACAAGAAATTAGAAACTAGAAATTATTATGCCATTTTGACTATCCATACTTTGTGTAATTTGAAATAGAGTTTGCTTGACACGTAATTGCTTTCTTGTAAGCATTATATGAGTTTAAAGGAAGGTCATGAATAGTTTTGGGCTATTACTGTTCTAAAAAATGTTACTGTTCAAAATCTTTTGGGAAGTGGATGGATGTATCCTTTAACAGCCACAAAAAAAAAAAAGAAGAAAACAAAGAAACGAACACAAACAAAACCAAAACCAAAACAAAACCAAACAAAAAATCCCAAACAAACAAACAAAAACCCAAATGCAAAAAGAAAATAAGTGAAATCTAGACACAAACTAAACCAAAAGTACACTGAAAAACTCAGTTGCCCTGAATTGTGTGTTTCTGAATAACCTTGGTAAGTGTGAGTAGCTCAGTGCTGTTGTGGTACTTAAATGCAAAGAGAATTTTGGAGTATGTTTTTCATCCTCACATCCACCAGGCCTCGAATTAGCAAGGGAAGTTTATTCTGTGGTCTTGACAATGTTTGAGACAGGAGACTGTGCTTTTTAAGTCCTTACAATTTGCTAAGACTGCAGAGTCATAGCAGTAACAGTTTTGCTGTTTATATGGATAAAAACCCAGTTAAGAATTTTTAACAAGTTGTTGGTCATCCATGTTGTCTGAATCAAGATATATGCATTTCAAGACTGATTTTACTAACTTCAAATAAATCTAAGCAGATTTCTATTCTATTCACAGCAAAACATGAGTCTTAAAATGATCAGGTGAACTGGATCTTTAGAGACCCTGTTTATCTCAGATGTAAAAGTATGCCAGCCTGCCACTTCATGTACAAGCATTGAAAATATAGACATAACTTAAGCCCCCCCACTCTGTAGGGGAGGTTTCAGGGTATTTCAGAAACTGAAAAATGTGTCTTACTGAGAGAATTGAGAATCACTGAATCATAGAAGTCTTGGGGATTGAAGGGACCTTAAAGATTGTCTAGTTCCAAACTCTCAGCCACAGGCAGAGACACCTTTAACTAGACCAGAGTTATTCAAAGCTCCATCCAGCATGGCCTTGAACACTTCCAAGGATGGGGCATCCACAGCTTCTCTGGTCAGCCTGTTCCAGCATCTCACCACTTTCACAGTAAAGAAGGTCTTCCTAAACTCTAATCTAAACCTGCCCTCTTTCAGTTTCCCATTGTCCCCTGTCCTGTCCCTACATGCTCTTATAAATAGCCTCTATAAATAGCATCTTTGTTATAGACTCTGAATCCTATTCATCTTATTAAAGAGAGGTCAGGAAGTAATCTAATGCACCTTTTAAAGTCACCTAAAGAAAGGATTTCATTTATTAAAGATTTCCATAGATTATGAAAGCAGATCAAGGGCCACTACTTGTAAGCTGAATGCATACTGCAATTAATTATTGTAGTATCTTTGGGTGCATCCTCTTCATCCTTGAAGACTTTCAGTTGAACGTAAGAAAACCCAGTGTGACACAGAGAATAAGAATTTCTGTAAACTGTATTGCATGCAAGGTCAGTTGATGCTACAAGTCCATTTTAATTATTAAAAACTATTAATATGTAATTAGCATTATTTGTTACATGGCCATGGCTGGGGAATAATCCCTTGGACTATACTTGTTACTTGGTTCTGTAATTATATGCATTAAGCAGTCCTCATACTTTCTGTACTTTCTAATCTGACAGGTTGTCAAGCCTTAAAAACTATGTAGTGTTTTAATTTTTTTAAATCCAACTTACAAACATGGTGTTTTATTACTACTAATAAATTACTACTAATAAAACCTTAATGGTGTTTTATATGATATTGACCAAATAATTTTATCTGAAGAATTTGCTTGGTTTCTTTGTTTTAGTCACTGATAACATAAAAGGAGACAGATGTCTCACAGATGTGGAGGAACAAGGGCTCATTAATAATTAAGATGTTCAGTTTCATAATTGCATAAACTACATAGATATGTACCTCATAAGGAATTTTTTCTACCACATAGGACTGTAGAGAAACAAGACATTAAAAACAATTTTTTTCCTTTGTTACATTTTGCATATGCAAATTCTAACTGCAGACCTCTGTGTGTCTGTGCATATTTTTCTTTTCTGTTTATTTTCTTTTAACAGAAGTCGCTGAAATCTCTGGCTACTTTGATCATGTAATTTTGACAAGTAGCTGTTGTTTGTTCCCCCACTCCTCCAGGCCCACATTCTCTGCTGTCAGGTGTCACTACTGGTTGTGTCAATCACGCATCTCCACAACAAGTGCTGTTAGAGAAGAGCAGAGAGTGATAGTTAAAATGTCTAACCAATTTAAAAACATATGTTATTACACTATAACACTAAAACCCACATAAATGTTGCAGCATTATAGATGTGTTTAAGACCAGCATGTGCATTCTAATCAAATTGCATACATAATGGAGATTTACAAAAATTACATATATTCTGAAGTTTTTGCAAAGGCTGTGTCTATTCCTTTTTTGATAAGTTTTGAAATTAGAATATGTCCATCTTCTAAAGCTCAGAAGCTTTCAGTAATGTCTGGTGGATGGAAAGGAAGTGAGAAGAAAAGTAATATTCTGAGAAAGACAAATAGAGGAGAGTGAAGGATATTATGCTCACAAAGAAAATGCAATAATGTATTGTTTTGTATTATGTTGCTGTAAAAAAGTTCCACTGGGATTAGAAATTTTAGATGAAGAAAGCAATGTGCCATATTACCCCCCATGAATTAAGAAAAACTGGTTGTCCAGCTCTTTTGCAAAGTGGATGTCCTGGTTTTGGCTGAGATAGAGTTAATTTTCTTCAGAGTACCTGGTATGTGACTCTGTTTTGGATTTGTGCTGAAAACAGAGTTGCTGACATAGGGATGTTTTAAGTATTGCTGAGCAGTACTTATACAGAGCCAATGCCTTTTCTTCTCCTTGCTCCACACAACCAGCAAGTAGGCTGGGAGTGCACAAGAAGCTGGCGGAGGACAAAGCCAGGAGAGACAGACAGACCCCAGCTGACCAAAGGGATATTCATGGTGTCATGCTCAGCATATAAAGCTGGGGGAGGAAGAGGAAGGTAGGAAAGGGAGTGACAGCACTTTTTATTCCCAAGTCATTACTACACATGATGGAGCCCTGCATTCCTGGAGATGGTTGAACACCTGTCTGCCCATGGGAAGTGGTGAATAAATTCCTTGTTTTGCTTTGCTTGCATGTGCTTCTTTTGTTTTCCCTATTAAACTCTCTTTATCTCAACACACAACTTTTCTAACTTTTACCCTTCTGGTTCTCTCCCCCATCCCACCATGGAGAAATGAGTGAGTAGCTGCATGGAGCTGAGTTTCTGGTTGAGGTTAGACCACAACCCTAGCAAAACTTCATAACTACCCACAAAATCCTAATACTGGCACTAGAAACTCATATTACATTGATTTGCGGTAAAGCACAGCAAGCTAGCACTAAACTTTTGAGTGGTATCTGCAGTATATTTTCTTGTTTTGGGTGAATGGAACGTACACACCGTCTGTTGTAGTACATCACTAGAATTAGTTTCTTGGGATTAGCATAATGCTATTCTATGAATCCTCCTTTCCATTTTACGGCTTCTGTGTGGCTGTTTGTTTATAAAAAATCCTATCAATCACCTGGATTCATTAGAAGTCTGCCTGAACAGCACAGTTCTGTATAATTTTCTGTACCATTATTTTTAAAACTGTGTATGGGAAAACAGAGTCTATGCAATTTTTTATTCAGTATAACACTGTCCTTTGAGAGGTAGGCTAGATTTACATCAAGGCTGATTACACCAAGATATGATCTAACCGCTAAAAAAAGTATGTAAAAATATCCACAGTTTCCACTGAAAAGGATCATTTTGATATAAGAAAGTTGTTTAGTCTGGGATAGCAGGGAAAAGATTTCGCTAATGTTATTCCAGAATAATGATATTCAGGCACGACCTAACAACCCATTTCAACATAAAGATCTGGAAACTCTAGAGAAACCTACTTCTGTAAATACAGATTTAAAAACAGCTTTGAACTTTTTCCCAGTAAAGTCAGGTCTGCTGTGGGGAAAACTTTCCTTTTCCTCACCTTCTTTTGTTTCCTCTGCTCCTCACCCAAGTGATATTAGGAATGTAATTAGCTGAAGAAAGCTGTTATACGCAACATTACATAAGTCTTTTAGCTACTTGCACTGAAAGTTACATGGCTGTAGGAATTTAAATAATGTAAAAGGGTCTTTAAATACTGAATACATAATTAACTGTTTTCACATTGAAACAGGAAGGATGTTCTTATGACTTTGTGGGGGAATTATTCCAAGTTTTTGTTTTTTTTTTTTTTTTTTTTTTTTTTTTATTGTGGGGGGGGGGGGAAANTTTTAATGTGTGTGAGGGAGTGAAGCTGTGAGTTCATTATATCCAGTGGAAAAAAGCCTGTTAAAAGGGGCCAAAATGACATTTTAAGTTCTTCATTGGATCATGGATTGGTTCCTTAGAATAATCTTTCTCAAAGCTTTTTAATTTTCACTGCTCATTATGAGTTAGCTGTTTACCTTGGTAGAATAGTTACTTGTTTTCCACATATCTTCCAAACCTTGCTGTCTTTCTCACTTTATCAACTTTTGGATATGTATTTAGTTACGTTCTCCTCCATAGTATTAAAAAAAAAAAAGGCACTAAAGATAAATAGCATGTATTCCTTCTGCGCTGTGCAAATAGTTAAATCCTTTGACATAACTAAAGCCTCTATAAAATTTCAACTCCATGGACAAAATTCAGAAGCTTCTCCCCTCATTTAAAAACAACTCCAAACCATATTTGAAGTAATTTCTAGTAGAAATGAAAACTAAAAGAGGGTAATTAACCATGTGAATTGACCTCAGAGGATCAATGTAAAGGTATGAATTGCATACTTTGGATACTTGTAAATTCTCTTTTTTTTCTCTAAGATTTAAGCGGAGAAAGAACTGTCACTTATGGAGTCTGAATAGAAAAGCTAAGTTTCTTTTTTCTGTGTTTGTTTTAGTCAGCTTAATATATTTTAGTTAGTTTATTTTTTTTTTCATGTATTTAATGAAACCTCACTTCAGGTAAGTTAGTATGTCAAAGTTCTTTTACGTTAAAGTCTTTTGGTTCATCTGTATTTAACCTGTATGTGGAAAAAACTATTACACAAATGGATCTATTCAAAACAGGGGTAATACCTACTGAAAAGAGGTTGCTTAAAACTCTTCAATACTGATCCTAATGGATGAAATATACTATACACTGTTATTTGCCCCAGTATTTCAGTGGCTTTTAGGTCATTCTGTGCATATTCAGTGAGCCATATACTGAGACATCTTTTGGAGTAATTTAGTTAGAGGAAGGACATGATGTTAGATATAACACATAATGCTTAGTTTTCTTCATGCTTGAGTATGCTGCCTCAGTTTCATTGCCTTTCTTATCATTCATTACTCATATTGAGATAGCATCTCTGAGGCATAGGTGCCCTTCCTTGTGTTCTGCAAAAATAGGAAAGAGGACTTTCCTGCCTTGAGAAGGAAGAGAAGCTGCCTTGATTTTATTATTCAGAAAGTACTGAAGGAGAGTCTGACTAAGCAAGTGATGAAGGGTTAAACCCCTTTCTGCCCATTTTCTGAGTGATCACAGTTCGGAGTCATGCTGTCTTTGTGCCTCAGTTTCCAAAGCTCACAAGTAGTTCAAGTTGAAATCTTTACACCTGAAGCTTGTTTTCCAAAATGTATAATGAAACGAACCCATTGGAATTGAAGGAAAATATATATTGGATCTTAAGATCCAAGGTCTTTCTTAATTATAATTACGTCACGGAGCAGTGCAAATAGTTTTGGGTGGAAATGTGATCACAACAGGAGAGTAATAGCAACAGTTCTACCAGAATCTCAGCAGAATACATGGTTTCTGTCAACTCCTCTAATACATACTTTAGGGCAAAATTTGTGATCGACAGCTTTCAAACATTTCCCATACTCACTGCATTAATCTTCTTACCTTGCATGCAAGAACAGCAGCTAAAAGGGCCTGTGATAATAAAACCTATTTGAGATTTCATCAGTAACTCCTGCCATGATTTTTTGAGTTTCTATCAATCAAATGTATATAAATTTAAGCAAAAATTATTAAAATTTTAAATAGCTCAGTGATATTGTTCCTTGCTACTGTAATTAATAAAACTGTCTACACAGGGTCGAGAATCTTGTCAACATACTATTGAAAATATAACTGAAATTTCTTTATTTTTTTGAAAAGTTTTATTTGACTTTGGATAAGGAGAAAGTAAATACAGAAAGAAAAAATAGTATTCTGTAATATCAGTTACACACTGATTTTGTTTGAATTTGATGCACAGGAAGGAAAGTTTATATGAATTACTGCAATTCCCCTTCCCCTTCCCTTCCCCATTTTTTCTGCAAACCCATTCCTTCGTTGGCATTTGTTGAACACAGTAATTGCTTTTGAATCTCAGCTCTATTTCCCATTTTACTGATTGTAAAGAAATGTTCAAATGGCCAGTCAGCTACCAAAAAAATCAAAGTATCTGTTTTATTGACTGTTATTTGCTAGCAGAATGAATTATAAATAATGTGAGCTTTAAAATCCTGAACAGGTGCTAAATGCTACAGAAGATGAAAGAAAATTAGTGTGAAAATACACTCTATTCATATTTGGAGAAAATATCCCTTTGAAATGAGGCTGAGTGAAAGATTGTGAAGTGAGATGACTGTAGTTTCTACTGGTTCACTGTTCTGCCAAACATGGACTTAAATTGGGACACAACTTTAACCATCTGGGGCCCATTTGGCAAAAAGTATTTTGCAGGTCATAATTTCTTCTTTCCTTCTTTCTGCCTAGTGAATGGCTGTTATTGACGTTGTGACTCACCACAGCAGGTGCCTGGCTTTGCTTGCACCTCATCCCCTTATCTACTCTCACAGTTAAAAGTTCAGTGAAGAAGGCAGTCACTTTGCTCTAGATTTCACCACTAGGTTGCCAGATTCCCTAATGTGAGAACAATGTTCTTTCCCTGATACACCAGACAAAGAGTGTGTCTTCTGCCACAAGCTGGCACTAGTGACTGCTGTGACTGGTTTCCCTCACACGGGTACCTATGTAAAAATGGTTACCTTCCTAACAGGGGCTTAAGAAACTGCATCAACTCTCAGGTAAGGAATTGTGTCCATCTTTCTTAAACTTTGATGTATACTATTGTCTTGATGAGCAACTACCCATCTTTGTTGGAGAGATTGAGTGGGGGTGTTCAGCCTGGACTACAGGAGACACCTTAAGGGCTTTCAGTGTATAAAAGGGGCTTGTAAGACAGATGAAAAAAGATTTTTTACTAGGGTCTCTAGTGATAGAATGAGGATCAACAATTATAAACTGAAGAGGGGAAGTTTAGATTGGACATAAGGAAGAATTTCTTTCATGAGAAGAATAGTGAGACCAGAGAAGTTGTGGGTGCTCCATCCCTGAAAGTGTTCAAAGTCAGGCTGGATGAGGTTTTGAATAACCTGGTCTAGTAAAAGGTGTCCCTGCCCATGTTGGGAGGGTTGCATAGATGATCTTCATAGACTTCTTCTATTCCAAACAATCCTATGATTCTATCACAAGTCTTCTGTCTTGCCATAGCCTTCAATCATGGACCATTCAACCAGCTTAACAGTTTTCTTCAGTCATCTAATACTTATGTAGCTTTATAGAGGAATTTTTTATATTCGTAAAAGTCCAGATAGCAATTTTTCTCTTTCTAATTGCCCTGTTATGCCAACATATATTTAATCTACTAAGCACCAGTTCTGACTCAATGAGACCTGTGCATAATTCTTATTCAAATGGACACTCCAGCAAGTACTTTACCTGTATCTTGCATACATATAAATGATGGTGATTGAAAAGTACAAGCCCTCAGCCTCACTAATTTTTTTATTCTCAGTCTTTTCTATTCATTTCAGTTAGGTTCTCACAGATTTACCTCTCCCATGGGTTTGCCCAGCTGAAAGGGCCTTGTGGTTTTGCTGGAGGTGACTTCGCTTTCAATGTCTTACTCTACTCTCTTAAAAAAAAGTGCCTACATCAAAAGACCTGTGATTGTCTTGACATGAATAAGTAATGCTTGAACAGCTTCCTTCAAGAGTGAAGTAACATTATTTAAACTTGAATGCAATTTACTGGAAGTACATTTATTTACACTAAGGAAGCAATTTTATTTCCCCAAAATAATTACCTATTACCATCTATGTGTTTCAGGAAAATCAGAGTCTGAGAAATAAATCTACCTTTGGATCAAATCAGTCACTCTTGAAAATGACATCAGTATGATCTAAGTGAGTTATCCACAGACTAGTTTAAACCATAAGGGCTTTTACGTTTCTGAGTTGCAGGTTTTACTTTATGGCAAATTATTATACTGTAAGTGCACAAGAGACAACATGATGTGATTTCAAAGACTAATCCTGGCAGATGCTCAGAATTGAGATTACTTGTGAATTCAACAGAACATGTAGTTTTGCTATGCAATGCTATTGTTTATGAACTGCTTTTCATTTTATTGAAAATATGCATATACCTATCTCCAACACAGTTTTGAAAATGAAAACATGCCAACAAATGGAACTATTGCGCCAATTGTAAGCTAACAGATAATGACAAAGAAAAAAGTTGTTTCAGGTGAATGGCAATAGCCAACAAAGCACTCTTACCACATTTTATTCTATGTATAAATTAAATGTTTTAAACTTTCAATTACCTCTAACCACATGTTGTTATGTCATAATACAGCAGACATACAGGTAGATGAACCACTGTGCATATTACCACAGTGTAGATAAAGCAGTAGGGGATGTGTTATTGGCTATTATATTTAATTCATTCTACAGAGCATACATATGAAATAAATAATAGTTAATCCAGATTGTCAGATAATTTAATTAGTAGCATTCAAAATATTTGTGGCTTTTTAAATACCATGTCAAAACGGTGCAGCTTGCACAAAGAAAATTACAAATGCCATTATAATTTAAAAAAATAATTTCCTTATACTACTTGTAGGGGTCTAAATGAAAACAATAAATTTAGCTTAACTAAATGAAATAATGATGTCTGATACTATTTTATAAAATTCTTCTCTAAAGGGTTTAGACCTCAACTACTGAACTGTGTCTCTTGCGCCACATCACTAAAAATGGGATGATGACCTGATTAGATAGCTTTCTTTCAATTATTTTCCACATTTTATAACAACCTTGAAGACAATTAGAAATGTCTAACAGGGTTCCATAAACCTCATACCACCTTTTCTCAACATAGCTTAAGATTGCAATTACAGTCCCTTATGTACTGGTCACACATTTACTACCCAACAATTTTCTGAGTAATTTAGTGGGATATTAGTGAAATAATAAACATTGCCTGTAACCACCTCATAGTTCTTGGCTAATGAGGAGCCCCTCAAATTTTTGTTGGCCAATGACAAGAGCCTGCTGCATTATATTTCGTGTTTTAGAGCTTTTAAAATCTGGATTTCAACTGCATTATTTAAATATTGTTATTTAAATAAGCTGATATATATACTATTTTATTATAACAATTTTTTCTCCTGCTGCCGAAGAAGTCAGACGGGTAAAGAGATAGGATACATGCAAGTAAATTGAATAAATGATCTGAGATATATGGACACTTTTAAAGGACTTGGTACTTTCTTTGCTTACATTACTTTCTAGAACATGATCAAAATAGTTCTGTGAAAAAACAAGAAAACTCACTTTTCAAAGACATTAATGAATTTCAAAGGCAGAGTGAACCAGAAAAAGCAGCATCTTCCATTAGAGTTTTATTAACTGAAAAACAGAGAAGATTTGGGTTATAAATTGCTTCATCAGCCACTCCAACGTAGTCCATGTAGAAAAAACCCAAACATCAAAAAACCAACACTTTTTTTTTTTAATGTGAAAGTTAAGCCAGCTCTGCTATATTACTTATTCATAAGTTAACAAAGGCTGTGAAACTATTCTTGTGAATGTTACAGGATCCCTGCCTTTGTATTGCCACCTCTAGATCAGAGAAATTTCTTTTGTCACAATCAGAAAAATATAAAATAGGGGAGTAAGGTTTGTGAGCAAGCTGTAGAGCAGTCAACAACTAAGTTTTAGCTATCAGAAGTGGCTAAAATATGGATGAACTTCTTTCAGACTGGGAAGAAGCAAAGCAGATGGCAAAGAAAGCAGTGTGCAGAACATTTGAGAGGGAGGGTTTAGAAACAAGGGCTGAGATGAAGATGAATTTTTTTTATTTTATTTTTAAAGTAATGCTGAGGTGTTAGAGCATGATCAAAAAAAGGATGTAAAAGTGAAGAACATTTGTGGTTTACTGATTAGATGGAATAAATTACACAGTCAAAGTAACGATAGAAAGCTTATAGCACTATAAGATTTAATGTTTCTGAAAGCTCAATAAAAGAAGTCAAACATTTCTCAAGGACAAATAGGCAGTATTCCAAGTACATGTAAACCATCAAGACAAACTTCTCTTTTCCAGAGGCAGATACTGAAGTGACTCAATATCTTTCTTTTGACTCGGAGGTTCTGGAGAAAATCCTACACTGAATTAAAGATTAGCTTTTTTTTCCAGTCATTTTTCCTTAAAACTTATAAAATGAAAACTTATAACTCTCTTACAGTTGTAGATATTTCTCTGGAATATAAACATCTATTATTGGTAGAATATTAAAAATTGTAACTTGGATAAAATGGAAAGTAAAATTCAATAATATATATAACATTTCTTCCAAGGTCACATTAGTAGTAAAGATATTCAGAGGAATTCTAGAACTCACTCTGCAATAGCCTGAATCAGAAATGTAAGGATTCAAATATAACGTCTGAGAAGGCCACCGTGACATGAAAATAGGAATAGGATTGCTTTCCTGGGTTTTTCACAAAAAGGACATTTGGCTTTCAGCAGAAAGCCTCATGTTTTAGGAGAACCAAGCCTTTTACAACTCCTACTGATGGTCCCTTTGAAATGGTGAGAGAGCACAAATCCCATTGGCATCTTCATTTTTAAAAATATCTGGGAGTATTCATTCCATCTCTTCAGGCTCTTCATATTTTGCCAAATTTTTGACTTCAAAAGAAAATATCTGGATATGGACAAAATAAGACCCAAAGGATTTGGCATATAATGAAAGCTTAAAGCAATTAAAGTGAAGAATATATTGAGTAAAATTTTACTTGAATTTCTGCCTAAAAAAGAAAATTGTGACATTTTCAGATATATTTTATTTGGGTCACAGTGTCTGCAAATCCATTTGACAGATTATAGTCCAAGGAGAATTGTAACCAGGTATGAAATGATGAACAAGCCTTTTCCTTCTGACAAGGGCTATGTATGCTGTTTTAGAAAACACCAAATCTCAACCATCTTTGTTATTAAAATAGGATTTTTTTCCTTACTTCTCAACTTGTTCTATCATTTTTCTGCCCTGGGTTGAGATATATAAAGCTTACAGGTCTCTACCTCTCGTTTTTGAGACAATAGATTGAAACAAGCTAAGGATGACTCACTGTCCTCTTTTAAATGCCTAAGGGGAGATGATAGGTCTCTGTAGATACTGATCGTTCTCCACAGACAGTGGAAAACCCTGGAGTGATTAGCTCAAGCATGTGTAGGAGGATGGATTGTAGGAGAATAGAGATAGTGCTGAAGGCAATCTCGCCCCTGAGGAGTTGCAGCTGGACTAATTACCAAAGAGTAGGAACAGGCCTGCCCTTAATAGGTCACCGCTATGTCCAATAAGGCCTGCCCTTAATAGGGTGCAGCTGTGTCCAATAAGGATGGTCCAATAAGGATGGGTGTTATAAAAAGAGTGGATTAGCTGGTCAAGAGAGGGTTGGAGTCAGTTGGCTGTGCTGCTGTGAGGGTCAGGTGGTTGTGCCAGGGGCAGTAAGGGTTAGTATGTCTGCTGGGGACAGTAAGGGTTAGTATGTGCTACTAGGGACAGATAGGGTTAGGTGATCGTGCTAGGGACAGGAAGAAGTCAGCCAGCTATGCGGAAGAAAGAGAAAAGGAGGCAGAGTTGAGAGAGGCTGCCCCTGAGAACTCACAGAGAGAAGGTATGAAAGTTTTACAGTAAGATAACAAACTAATGATGACAGTCAGTTTCCATCCACCGTCGATTGGTGCCAAGCACTGATGCCAACAATGGGAGGCCCGTATGGGGATGGATCCTGACAAGCATGCATGCCTAGTGGGTGACTAAAAACCAAGGCAGATTAAGCCTACCCATATTTGTTGGCAGTCCCTAGAAGTCTTGACATCCCTACATCTCAGTGAATAATTTAAGATAGGAAATGCATTCAGTTAACTTCATCTGTCTGTCATTTCTAATCACAAGCAGTCTTTTATGTTCTACTCTTAAAAAAAAAGGATAATTTAGAAAGTATTGCTTAGTCTATACATGCAATATGACTTTCTGGTATATAAAACTGTATCAATTAATTTTTATTGGATATTAAAATTGAAGTCAGTTTGTGGCCTTACTTATTTCCTCAAAAATTTCAGGTGTTTATTTTCCCTATTCATTTTCTGAATGTAAAGTATTTCTGCGGAATATCCTTTGAAGCCAAGAAAAGTAAAGGCAAGTTCAGCTGAAACATAGTCTTTCACTGTTTATGGGATGTTGGCAATGGGAGTATGAAAGGTATTTTAAGATATTTTATTTTTCACTGTTCTACTCTGATTTGATTGGTCCTATATTCACTTCTTTTTCCCAAGTCAAGACTGCTTTGCCTGCAATAGTTATTGGTAATTCTCCCTGCTCTTATCTTGACCCACAAGCTTTCGTTCATAATTTTCTCCTCAGTTCAGTTGAGGAGGAGAGTAGTTTTGGTGGGAACCTGTTATCCAGACAGGATCAACTTACCACAATATATTACATGCATACATACATTCATATCTGTTTTTCTCCACTCCATGGTTCTTTTTTAATCCCTTGTGTTGCCTGTTGAAATATTAGGGAAACTCCGCTAAATAATTCCATGGGTTGGTTGAGCTCATTTCCATGAAACTGAGCTCTTCCACACTGGTTGGGAATTTGGCCACTTGCCATGTTATTTATTAGAACAATTTTGATTGATGTCTAGTTTTGATGTCGCCCCAGATATTTTCTTGTTCAGATTTTTTTTAGTAGACAAATCATTTTCACCAGAGTAATAAGATATATTTGGAAAAACTATCAAATTAATGAAATTCCACAACTAAGAGGTCAAGTAAGTGGTACTGTTTAGTTTGGCAAAATATTTATCAACCTTAAAATTAAATTAGAAAGTGGGAATATTTTGTGCACATGTAACCATTCATCTTATATTACATAGTTTTTAAAGGGATACTCACATTTTGAGGGCCTATTTGACTCTGTTTATTTGTAAATGAAGTATTAGTATTGAAATCTATTGTATTTTAAATAGCTTACTGTGGGTATTGTTGTCAGCATCAGCCTTATTCCTGAGGACTGATGCTGTTATATTGTGTTCCATATTTCCTCTGGTGTTTTGATAAATGTTAAGGGAGTACTGCAGAGAGGAAAGTGCAATTATTGCTCAGGAAGAAAAGAAAATGTGACTATGTAGACGGTCAATGTGTTTATATTGTACTGTAAGTCAGCAGTGTTTCTAGGTCAAAGATCAACTCAGGGACATGCCTGTATGGAATTGCTTGAAAGCCTCTGCAATTCCACTTTGTTTCATTTTGGGCTTTTACCCTTTGAAACCCTTGATGGCCAGTCACTTTGATATTTTATTTTATTTGTACTTTTATTGACACTTTTCATGGATGAAGGCAACTTTAATTAAAGTACTTAATGAGTTCTAATCAACTCTGATGAGTAAAAATAAGACAAAGGTAGGGCTTGAAGGGACATCAGAAACCATTTGCTATTCAATCCAGCTCTGTACTGAAATAGGATCAGGTGCACTGCTGTTGTCTCTGACACGAGTCTCTCTAGGTTGTTCTGTAAAGCCTGCAATGAAAGGGATACTGCGGTGTCCCTAGGAACATTGTTCCAGTGTTTTACAATACCCATATGGCAGTAAAAATTATATTAGAAAAATGTAATCAATGAAAAGGATATAGAACATGAAACCCCTTTCAAGGGGCAAAGTAACTTTGCCCAGTGGGTACTCTATAGTTTCAGCCATAAAGTGAAAAGCAAAAAAAAATCTCCAAACCCTCTCCTCACCACCTTTATTGAAGTAAGATATATAAAGAAATATACAATAAAATGTAACTCTGCAAGAGATCCCTTTGCAAGGAAGACAAGACAAATATATGCAATTGTACTTTGTTTGGCCAGAAATAGTGAAGTCAAGTTCTTAGAACTAATTTTTCATCTGAAATATCATCCTTATAACTGCAGAGTGCCCCTTAAAAGCAGAGCCACTGATTCAGTGTTGAATCAGAGGAGAAAATATCACCTTCTAAATCACTGGTACTATTTCTTGTACCATCTAGCTTTTTCTTGGAAGCTTTCCACTTGAGCTGACCTCAACATTTCTAAGCAACAAACACCAGTCAAGGTAGCAGTAAAGCCAGTGTAAGCAGAGGCCTTGTGAACATACAGTCACATAAATTATGATAGTTAACTGCAACTAATTATTTGTTAATGATTATCAATATTGTAATTTATTATCCACAGAAATGTTTGGAAAAAATTGTGTTAATTACTTATTTCTGTGAATTTGAGGTAAAATTCAAAATCAATGTAGAACAACTTCTTGCATCTCTTTTTTGACAGGTATGAGACACAGTTTTGAAGATGACAGATGACTGACTAGTTGGCCTGGAGATTTGGAACAGATCTGGAAACACTATGGTGGTTTCTAAAATAAGAAGGGTTGAAATTTTGTTGCTTAAATTTAGGAGGTCATGCAAACTATCTGAATTATAGTGTCTTCACAAAAGGTTTGGAAAAATGCTATGAATTCAAAATATTAAGTACTTAAAAGTGTTGGGGCCAAATCCTATCAAGGTCAACAGTTCTATCTGAACTAGAATTAAGGTCTGCTATTTCCTTGTAAAAGAAACAGGAAGAGGTCAACTCTTGTCATTTCTTTCATTATCTTGATGTTTTCTTGCCACTTAAGTTCTGCTTAGGTTTCCAGTTTTCTGGAAAAAGCTTTGCCTGTTGATGCCAGTGTTAACTGCCTAACATTTAAAGAACTCTGTGATTTTAACTACAGTGTAATTTCTTCTTGACTAGTAGAGCTCTCTAGCAATCAAATGTACTCAGCAGATATAACTTAGTGGATGTCTGACCTATGTAACTTTGACATGCATTAGAGACAAATTTTAAAAGCACATTTGCAACCCTTTGAATGATGTTCAGACACATAATTTTTAGGAGAGAGGAACCCAAAAGTTGAAACTACCTTCAAATGTCACTCTAGCTGGATTAAAAGGAATGATAATGTTCGGTAGTTACTCTACAATTGAAACTGGATGACCTAGAGTCCCTGTCTATAATTTCATACTGATGGACTGTCTTTTTTTTTTCCAAGATTCTTACTGTTGCCTGATTTATATGAGAATAACCACTCTTAGCATTTTTTTTCTACTTTTTCTAATATTCATGCGGTTACTTAAATATAAAAATCACCAATTAAAACTGAATACCAATTAAAGTTGTTTATGGAACTTGCAGTTCTACTCATTTTGTTGAGTTATTAATGACAGTTTAACATTTAAAATATTGATTTGAGCTTTTAAAATATTTTATAGGAGACAATGCTTTTTGTATATTAATATGTTAAACCTTTTCTAAACTTTGGGATATTGAAAGTAAGTGCTGATACTGAGGAAGACTTTATTTTTTTCTCTAAAAAATCTGTTTCAATGTGTGCTTTGAAAGAACATAAATATATAGGGCATTCTTTACTTTCCTTGACATTGCAGTTTGTATGTCTTTTCAAAGAGAGTATAAGTAAACATATCATAAATTTGAATGCACTTTAACTTGAAATGTTGTGATATGTAAACACAGATTTCTGATGTATCATGTCTTCAGTTTACATATTAGACATCCCCTGTCACTATGAAAATGATCTATTGATGTAATAATAAAGTATGGACAAAATTTATGGTAGGGAGTTAAGGAGATTAAATTTCCCTTTTGAATCAATAGGAAGACAGTTTTCAGTTTCACAATATTTAGACAAGAACACTAATATCTCTTTGACTACTGTTATGCATTGCAGAGGGCACAGAGGCTGAAACATATACAAGAAATAATGAGTCAGACTTTCTAGCCTAAAGATTAGCACCCACACAGTAGCTTTTCAATACAGCAGTAGCAGGATTGCCGGACACCCACAAAGCTGTTTGTTTTAAATCTCAAACAGCAGAGCAAGCCCCAGTTCTGCCTTTCCTTTCAATTCTTCCACTGTTATCTCTTCATGTGTGGAAGTCAGCTGGCTAAGTGCTTTAGACGCCAAACCTCAGTTGCCACAGATACTGCCATGATTTAACCACATGTATTCTCTCCAACAGTTTCCAATTTTGAGTGCTCTGTTTTAGAATGTGCCTATTCAGGACCTTGTGGAATAAGACAGAATCTGCTCTTCTAGGTGTGCTGACCTAGATACACTTAATTTAAGAGGAATAAAATAATCTAGAGTTATGAAAGGGTGCTCTGTTGCCTTAGGTTGCTCTGTCTGCTATAGATTTTCTAATGTCAATATTGTCCTCTTAGGAATCCTGACACCTGTAATTTTATTTTTTATTATTAATTATGCTAGAAAGATGGAACTGATTTTCTAGAACAACATATAGTGTTCATAACATTGAAGCAAAGTTTGCAGTATGAACATGTATTTTTTTCCTCAGATTTACATTTTTCTCTTACTGATACAATTATTCTGTTTAATGATATAGAGCATTTTAGGAATGAACTGTACTTAAAGTGTGACAATACGTATATGAAGTTTCTCCACTTTTTCACATATGGCAGTTTTGTATGAAATAAGTTTTCACAAGATCAATCTTTTGATGCATGACATTTCTCCTCCACTTTTCGTCTCACATGACAATGAGTATACTTTTGTCAGTTTTAAAGCTAATGAATGCAGTTTCATATTTATTATGCATTGATACTAGAGTTTTCATTGGAAAAGACTCAACAGAATAAATTTTCCCTCTGGATAGCATACTAAAAATGAAGATAATTTCAAAGAAATGAGAAAATGTTATTTTCTTCAATGTCCCAGCATTTATATCAATACCAAATTTTTTTTGACTCTCACAGTCAGCCCTTGAAAAAAAAGATAAATTATTATGTTCATAATGCCCTCACTTTGTTGATGAGATACTGTAATTTCAGTTTCCTGAATCCTGTCAATTTAGATGTATCTTGTTAAAATCGAAATCATTATTTGGTTTATATTGCTCACTTTAGTTTACTTATTCTAGCCATATTTTAAAGAATTTTATTATCTAACTTTATTTGGTAATTTTATCTGTGCTTCAAATTATGGATCACTGGGATTATTATTCTCTCTGAGGATGAAAAATTATTACTTGCTACATAAATCTGAGTGCATAGAATTTGTGCCTTCTATGTTCCTTTGGGGTTTTGTTCCTTCTAAATTCCTTTGAAGACTGAATGTTACAAAGCCTGGAGAAAAGAAGGCCAACGCAATCAGGTTTCAGGCTTCTTTTCACTTTGTTTCATTCACTAAGACAGGACAAGGCTGTAGAGGCCGTACTTTTGTTTCAGAGTATTGTAAGAGCATTTGAATTTATACATATATTATAAATTACATGTCTTGACCTTTTTTTGAGACTATGTAAAAATTAGGTGCTTTAAAAGCTGAAACTGTGGTTTATGCTGCCAAGGTGAGGCACCAGAAGTGTTTTCATCATCAAAGCAGAACAAATACCTCATAAAGAGTCTAGAAAGAGCAACATAGAAGCAAACCTCTTCCTATCTTACCAGAGAAAACAGATGCTTCTGTGAGAATTTTTAGAGAAGATTAATACTGAGCAGGAAGCTGAAGACCATGCCAGAATTTAAGGCTTTACACCTGACAGCTCAGGATGGATGGAGGGATGGAAGGGATCCTTGCATCTCTTTTAACCACAGGGGCCATACAGGCTGTATGTCCTCCTGTGTGTCTGATGTAATCTGGAAATATTGGATCTCTTTGTGGGAGAAGGAAATTAATAAATTCCTGACATCTGGAGGCCACTTGTCACAAAAAAAGAGGTACAGAATCGCCTTAGGAGAGGACTCTCTGGGAAGACCAAAGGATATGTATTCCCTATGAATCCTTTGCTTGTGTGTCTACCTTTTTTTCCTCCACATTTCCACTGAAAGTATCAGAGCCCACTTACCAACTGCCCTGTAGAAAAAATGTGGTACATTCAAGTACATCATGTACATGTGCTCACACAATTTTTCTCTCATTTCTATCTTTATCCTGCCATAAACACTTGTACTGTCATTTGTCATCAATGGGCTTCCCACTTATTTTCTTCTTATTATCATGTTCATTTTGCCAGAAAAGCAAAAGGCAGGTATCTCCATCAGCAGGAAGTGGAAGATACCATGTTCAGAGTTATCAGATTGTGTAAAATGTCATCTCACTGTGACTTGAGTCTGTACTGGCAGCTATGATCCATCTAGGTCAAACCAGCTTCATTCAGAATTAAAATATCTTTGGTAGTTGGGTTTTGATTTAGGATCTTCTTCACCTGAAAAACAGGATTATTTAATCACTCATTCTTCTTCCTGTTTGCTAGGTGTTTCACAGGGTAGTTAGTCACTAGATCATTAATCTGAAGAGTGTTTTACTCCAGTCTCACCTTTTTGATTCTTCTTTGTGTATGCATTTGGAAAAATACTGTGTCAGTCCACATGATCCTGACCATTGCTTTCCCTCACAAAATTTATCAGTGTTATGAATGTAGATTTTATACCTGCTACCTTTCATTGTCAAGTACAGTAGGGTTGGTTTTGAGAAAGTTTAGTACTTTTGTTTGTACTCTTTCTTTGCAACCCTAAAATTTTGGAAAATGAACATTTTCAGAGTGTGAGTCATCTGATGAAATATGGATGTCTAATCTAGGATGAAACCAACTGTTCTCTAAAAGTTAATCCTTCTCTTTCAGTTGAACATAAAAAGAACTGAAGATGTCAAGTTCAAATGTACATATTTATCGTGTAAACATTCACATTTAGTCAAATGAATTCACAGTTGTGGAAACTGTATACATTTGAGAAACTGATTTAAATTTTGTCTTGTCAAATATAATTTGACTCCTACAGCGTAGCTTTCCTGGGGTCCAACAGGTAGGTGAATGTCCCAACACCAGCTAGCACCACTCACCCAGGGCCGGAGGATAGCCCCGAGAGTGGGCTTCGCAGGAGGCAGGGAATGCTTTCCCACTGAAGCTGATTGCTGTGGCGCGGGTACACAGCAAGAGACAACCCAGTC